>LBNU01025031.1:151147-164828 GCA_014162995.1 Artemisia annua | reverse complement strand
AAAAAAAAAAAAAAAAAAAAAAAAAAAAAAAAAAAAAAAAAAAAAAAAAAAAAAAAAAAAAAAAAAAAAAAAAAAAAAAAAAAAAAGAAGATTACAAGGTGAAGCAGAACTGCTTTGCAACCGTTCATCAACGGGAGATTACAATTTAGAGGTATGCTTTTGTTGTTGTTGATTTCTTTAAGTTTGATAATGTTTTAAATGTATAAGATTTCAGGGCTGTTTTTATCTTTGGGTTTTTTTAGGAATACTTCATGTAAGGTTGAAGTTGTCACACCATGATTCGTCCAAAAGGAGGTAAAGACCATTTAGCTATGATGCGTAACACTTGGTTTTGAATAGCAGTAGTTGATTTAGAGCAAAAGACCATTCAGGTATGATGCATAACTTGCATTAAATGTATACATTTACATGTAGAATCCAAAGAAAAAAAAATATTAAACATTAGGATATGCTTATTTTTAAAGTAGAACAGGTGGATTTCAATTTACTATAACTGTATGTTTATATAACTAAATTGTGGTCTTAATTATCTATAAATATCACAGTTTTGAACGGAGTTAAAAAGTTTTTATATTCATTGTGATAGTTGCTTAAGGTATCCATTGTGTTTGCAACAGGGCTAGCCAAAGACAATACCAATTTTCAGCCTCATGGTGCTGATTAGGGGTGAGCAAATGGACCGAGAACCGAACCGGAACGGACCCAACCGGAACCGAATTTTAGAACCGCGGTCCGGTGCTCGGTTCTTCATAATGCAAATTTCGGTTCTCGGTTCGGTCAGGTCCGGAACCGCGGGTATTGGTTCCGGAACCAAGGAACCGACCAAACTCTATGCATCTGTATAATTTCTTAGTTTTTATGAAACAATGCACGGACCATAACATTACTCATTACAAACAAGTTTTATTTTTCTTAGTGTATCAATTAGATTTTCTTTTTATATACTATTTTCAAAATCATGTGTTTCTCGTTGTGTTTATGTTGCTATAAAAAATGAGTTGGTTATTAGTGATACTATTAGTGATACTTTATACATACTTGTAGTTCCTCTGTGTGTAGCAACTGTATTATGGATGGTTCTCCTTTGTGCGTCATCTTCTTCGCTAGGACACATTAGCATCAGTTTAGTTAAATTAGTTTATATTGGTTGATTTTGTTATAATTCTTACTGCATTTGTTAGTGTCACAAATGCATATCATTGTACATATTATGAAAGTTTACAATAAACAAACATATAACATAATTACACATCGAATTTGACTTTATTACATGTAAAGGTTCACAAAATTCACACTATTTCAATAAAAGGTAATTAAGCATGACTCACAAAATGGATTTATTATTAAATTTATTTCTTTTTAAAACAAATAAGAGATACATATATTATTAGATTGACTCACGCATAAATTTAACAAAAGTTCATGGTTCTGCTACGACTTGTTGAGCTCAAGCTAAGGAGATGGTTTGCTATGAAGTGAGACAGCACTTGGCCTCTTATGCGGTTGTCGTCGTGATCACCATTGATGGAAGCTGATGTATTTTCTTTAATGTGGTTAGTTCTCTGTCCGCATGCTCCCCGTTTTGAAGTCATTCTTGATTTCTACATGCAAATTCAATCCGACAAACAACAATTACATAAAGGCTCGTAAAAGTTTTTGAAAGTTTGAACAAAGGAACTTACGGATGAGGATCCTCGGCCACGCTTTGATGCTTTAATTATCTTATCGACCATATTGATCAATTCGTCAAACTAGAAAATCTCAAAAAAAAGTTAATTGTAAATTAACATGCATGAAATACTCATAAGAAATTAATAACGATTAATAACCATGCATAAAGTAGTAATAGGAAGATATTAATTATACGTCCATGTTTTGATCTTACAGTTGTGTCTAATCATTGAAGTTGTGCATGATTCTTGTTTTAGTACCTAAAATGCTGAAAGTGTTTGTGACATGGATTAAACATGATGAAAATTAACATGACCAAAACGGAACCCGTCAAACACGTTATTGACGTGTTATCTTCATAAAAAATTTGACAGACCGTTAAGTTATTGCGATACATTACTTTTTATACGAGGAGGAAATGTGATAGAGGCATGCGAAAACGTTATCATCATTGATGTCGAGCACTTGAGTTGCAAAAGGCAGCAATCTTCTTGTTTGTGTGACATAAAATCTGTTTGACTAACAATAATTTCCTCATCATTGTAAACATCTTTATGTTTTTTACATATATAGACACGTTAGAAAGTGTAACATTAGATCTACCATATACAGTATTTATCTAACAAAAAGATGTCATTAGCTAATCATGAGTACAAAATCATTAAAACGGAATGGGTCCTTCTAAACGTACCTAATTAAATCACTAATTAAATTCATATTAATTATCAATCATTATGTAATTTAAATTACCTAACATATGCATTTAAGTAACTTTACACATTAGGATACTCATTAGTGACTGTAGTAATCAATGTTTACTTTTTTAGTTTTTTATTTTATTTTATTACGTACTAAAGGGCCGTTTGGTTTGTTTCTGGGAATCATAATGGGTATCGAATTTGGTATGAGGTACAATGACAACTGATATGAAAAAGTGTCTCATTACAATTGTTTATTTTTGGATGACAAAATATGATATGAAAAGTGTATAGATATTTGAATTTTGAAGTAGAAAAAAGAGTGACCCATGAAATGGGCTCACAAAACAAACATCTTTAGTGACTTTAAATCATAGCCTCATTCCAATGGGAAATGATTTGCACACTCCTAAAATTTATTGGGACACTCCATTCTGTGCAATGGACAGTTGTACTTTAAGTATAACCTGCTTTAACTACTAGTACCGTTAAGTGTCCTAATAAGATTTAGGAGTGTGCCAATCACTCCCCCATTCCAATACACCCCAACCAATCTGACCCTAAGTATTACTATATTGTTTTACTTTTATATTCTACATCCGCATATATCTGCAAGTAAATATGATATACTACATACTCATATATTTTAGGCATCTAAATCTAATACAACTGCTACTTATACTTATCTCGTAATGTGTATCGATTTCTTTAAATATTACCAGCAACCTAAACAACATTAAACTCAATGCTATAACAATTAAATAAACTCAGATCTTTTACCAAATAAAAATCTATATAAAATATTAATCGATATTATTTTGAAATGTTTCGTTATATCGAAATTGAGAAAATATTTGCATCATCTATACTACATAAAAAGGAAAAATGGTCAATCTTGAAAAGTGAAAAATTGAAAAGTCAAGTAATGTGAAATCTTGAAAATCTTGTTAAAGGAAATTATGAAATGTAATTAATACTCTTATTAAAACACCTAATTACTTAAAAGTACATTGACTTATTCACATTGTACAACTAATTAAAAACATATCTACCAAATTAAATACAACCAATTAATACAAATCACAAACCGGGTTGACCCGGGACGCTTCAAACCCGACGGGTTGAACCGGTTTGACTCGTTTTCGACCCAACCTAGCAAGTTGACTCGGTTTAAATCGACCAATTAAAAACATATCTACCAAATTAAANAAAAAAAAAAAAAAAAAAAAAAAAAAAAGTAATATAATTCATTCGACAGTCAAAACGAAAGTAAGTACTAAAAATGCACTATTTTGTTTTGGTAAAAAATGTAAATAACGAAAAACGAAGCTACTCACTTAGATGTTGTATCGTATTTTCTTGGCTTTAAGTTTAAGCACATTTTGAAGCAGTTGTCACTGATTTCGTAAACTTTAGTTACATACATTAAATATGGTTGGTAACTTTGTGCTCCGTATTAATTGATATGCATACGGAGTAGTTACATACATTAAATAAGGAAAAATGGTATGTAGACAAATGATAAAATGAAAGAGAAACTGAGATTCGAAAATGTAGCCTGTCAAAATCAACATAGCTTAATAGGTAATTACTAGTTAAGTTAGATAAAAAATAGGTCCAATTAGTGAAAAATAGGTTTTAATAATAGGATGAAGTTTCCAAAGCTGAAAAAAGATGAAATTTAGCAGTGTTCTAAAAGGCGCGTCAAGGCGCCGCCAAGGCTCGAGGCGTGGCCTCGGCGCCACGAAATGGACCAAGGCGTGAGGTCTAGGCGTCGTGGGAAAAGGCGTGGAATAAGGCGCGAAAAGGCATGTAAATGCGCGCCTTTTTGGTAAGGCGTGACGCCATTTTTAGAAGCATTTAGGGGATTTATGGATTTTGGCTTGAATTTCAAGTATTTGGGTTATTTCTTTCTTGTGCCTCGTATTTGGGCCTGGCTATTTGGGATTTGGGCTTTAATATTTGAAATTGCTCTTATAAAATGATATAAAATTTTAAATACATAAATTTATAAATATTTTTTTGCCGCCTTAAGCACGCCTTAAGAAACGCCAAGGCTTCGCAAAGGCGCGTAAGGCTTGAGGCGTGGCCGCCACGCCACGCCTCACGCCTTTTAGAACATTGAAATTTAGTAACCCTAATTGTGTACCTATTTTTTTTTTTTTTCCATAGTGAAGTAATCCCGAAAAGAGTATGGCGTACCTATTTTGTTTTAATAAAATAATAGTATTGAGATACAATATTTTTTTTATCTAGGTATGCTGTAATATATATGATACAAAATTTGTATAGTCAACTTATTTGATTGTTTGACTCAAATCAATCTATACAGCACTTTTTTTTTATTAAAGGAAAAGAAAAGAAAAAAAGGACGGCTCAGATCACTTGGCGTAGCGACCAAGTCAAAATCACACCATACAAAATATTGATGGTTGAGATCTTAGCTTGTTTCTTTTATTTTAAGGAACGAGGTGGGCGGCGGGCCGCCGCGTTGCGGCGGGCCATTGTTTCCATACCTCTAGTTTACACAGCAAGTAATGCAGTAAGTAAATAAGAATACTATCTAAAATGATCTTTTAGTCTCTATATACGCAATGAAAGTAAGAATCAATAAATAGAGTTCAAGTGGGCAAAGTGCTCTGGAACGGTTTTAGCAGCCACTTCTGGATCCCAAAAACATTTGAAACTCAGTGACTCGTCTCCTGCTGTAGTTGCAAGATCACATCGAAGCTTTGGATATATGACCAGTAAGTTCAGCCATCTGAAGCATCAACCGGTACTTCCATAGAGCCAACTGGTTCCAAGTAAGTGCAGACACTTGTGGACCCTGTGTAGTGTTCCGCTAATATTAACATGTGTCCGAGTGCACCATAAAGCAAGATTTTTTCATCCAAATCAAACGCAATATTAATAAGTACGTATTTGCATGAATGATTAGGTTAAAAAAAGGGCTGTAAGTTATGCAGCCGCATTTCGTTCCAGAAATTTAGCATAGGACAAAGAAAAACTTATTTCTAACGCAGTAGATACATAACGACTTGCTAAATAAAATGTCTACCCACTTTAGAAAAGAATGCGACTAAATTGTTGCAAAATTATCTATTATGAAAGCTTGTTGTATAGAAGCCAGCACTCACATATTAATAGAGCATCTTGCCATGTTTACAGCTAGAAGATTATATGTGACAAAATTAATAGCAACATACTCCAATATAAATTTGTCTTTTGTAAACCCTTAGTATATTTGACATTTAAACTTCGAAGTACTCACTGCAATGGTCATCATATAAATTCTTTTATGTATTAACTTTACTTGTGCTTAGTGTGAATGGTTTATGTAAGAAACATATATGTCAACTGGCGATGACTATCTACCACATCCTACTCTTGTCCTAATATTCGAGTACATATTAAGTTTATAAACCCCGTCGTATCAGATACATATTAAGTTTATTAACCCCTGTTCAGTTAGTTTTGTTAAACAAATGGAATGAATAACTTGCCTGATAATATTGGCAGAAAGGAGCCAAGTCATAATGGGGAAATTTTTCCGTAATAACGATGCTCAAACGTAAGAATAGCAACTCCAGACTTCTTTGTCAAAACCTGTATTAAAGAACACAAATAATAGATAAGTAAGAATATAGAAGTCAATATCGTTTACAACCAATAGTTTAAATTTACAATTCCTTCTTAACCGTAAAAATGCAACGAAGGTACCGACTAATATATAAAAAAAGTTGAAATAATAAATACATAAGGGGTCACGATGTTGGTCAAAACGGTTTGTCAAAGTGTTGTCGCTGGGTGGCAGCCAATATATCGATAGGAAAAGCTAAGGCCTGACTGATTGAGGCTAAAATGGTAAAAGACCTAATACTAAACACACGCATGGCATCGTGTGCAATAGTTAGATAGTGTAGATATACAAAATTTCAATAAGTAAACAAATTACCTCTTGTGACCAAACGGGCGGCCTATTATTTTGGTTTTTTTTTAAAGGCTAAACTTTTATTAAGGCCTATTATTTTGGTAAAAAGTGTTGTAATTAGATATTATTTGCGTGGGTATACCTAAAATGTTGACAACAATCAGAAAATTAGGTTATGGTATTCCCAAGTTCGAAAAGATGTAATTGTATATAAGTCATCAACTTACCTTGGTTTGCCGAGCGTAGATGCCTATAATTATTAGGCAATGTATTGGCAGACGGTCGAGCTTGCGTAGTTGCACCTAAAATCGTAATAATATTCAAAAAATGAGTAAATCGATATGTGGAAGTTGAATAGTGTTTACCAGGAGTGATACAATTACATATTCATAATACATTTGTTGAAAGAGTTAGTAATAGTGCAGGATGACTGACATGTGCATATTATTTTGAGGGACTATTGAAGGCAGGCGGAATGGCACCAACAACTTGATGTTGCTTAGGTTGCAACGAAGTATCAAGTACATTTTCAGAGCGATGAGTATCCCTTCTGAACCCCAAATCCTGATCACAGTGTCCTCGATACATGTATATTCATGGTTGTCCTGTGTGTGTATTAAAAAATAGAAGATACATGAGTAAAAAGGGAAAGTGCATACAGCAATGAACAAATGTAGTTGACAATAAGTAACCAAATCACCGGTGTGGCCAAGCATGCAGGACAATTATTTTCATGTAAAGTATTGGGGTTAATTATTTATTTTTATTTTTTTCGCGGGTGTACCTAAAATGACAACAATTAGAAAATTGGTTTATGGTATTCCTGATGTCGATGACATGTAACCGTAGATAAACCATCAAGTGCTGATGTCATTTTGATGTCATCTGACGCATAAAAATGACACCGCATTTGACGCTCTGTTAGTGTATACGATATATTATCCACTTTTTTAAGTGCCACACGATATATTATCCATTTTTTGGCGGTCACATTTTAGCACATGAATCCAGTACACTATTCACAGTCTACCAATATATGCAACATTTAATTCAACCTTTTCTGCAGCACTTGAAAGACCTTGTAATGCTGACCCTACAGAATGTACTTGACCAACACCTTCACGCCCACCACCTGCTGGTAGCGGTGGCCTCACTTACCGCTGGGTACACAGCTACAACACCATTCAAAACAGAAACAGACACGTTATAATTTAGAAAAGCCAGCGACAAAACATTGTCCAACAACATTAAAACTAATGAACCCGCTTACATTGAGTTGCCGAACGACTTTGGGTTTATTGATTAAATATGCTTACCTTGGGATTCGTTAGTTTTTGAGTACCTTGTGATGACGGTCCACAGCGCTGCGGCGCGCCGTGGCCTGATCAAGCATAACAGTTGATTCAACTACATGACATTAAAAAATTGTGTACGGGATGAGATAAGAGCAAGTTGCCTGATCAAGCAAAAATGATCCCAATTGCACGAAAATAGCATAAATCAATCAGAATACGCATACAAAAGCAAAGTCATTATACCTTTTAATTAATTCCACTTCCCGGTTGCACAAAAAAGTAGCTCTCAGCGGCAGCTTCTGCAGCTACGTCAGCCGTCTGTGATTCAGCCCCTTTCAAATTAGAATAGGTTGGTGATCGTTAGGAATATATTTAATCACCTGACAATATATGGACAAAAAATATGGATTCTTGGTTATGAGATTACCTAATAAAAGAATGAGACATGTCTTTCGATGGCTAAAACCTAAAATGACAACGTTAATCCTAGTATCAGTTGCAACGTTTTTACTAAAAGTGATCAACCATAAGTAATGAAATTACCCTGAGTGACTGAAAGTTTGTGGCTACTACTTTGACGCAAAGTGCTGGGAGTAGTAGCTGCAGCAGGTGAGTTTTCAATAAAAGGCAACCCAAAATTTTCAACGTTGGTGATTCCGCGCTGCAAAACATATAGATCTATTAGATTATACATATCGTAAGATAAATAGTGACTGAAAATTTTCAAAATAAAAGGCAACCTAAAATTTTCAACGTTGGTGATTCCGCGCTGCAAAACATATAGATCTATTAGATTATACATATCGTAAGATAAATAGTGACTGAAAATTTTCAAAATAAAAGGCATTAGATCTTCAACGACCCATTTCGTTCCCCTCAAATTATAACAATCATCACAACCCATTACCATATAACCAATTTCAGGTTGGTGATGCTCCTTTATTAACGCTTATAAAAGGTGAACTCAATTACTACTTTCTACCATCATCTATTTAATCTTAAACCCTTTGTAAACCAATTAGATTGAGATGTTGCCATGTAACTTTTTAACAACCTTGTAGTTTTTTTGTACAGAATAAGTCTGAATACTATTTACTAAAGTGCGCAACTTATAAATGCTGATTTATCAGCATAAAAATAAGCAACCCCAACACTATTAAAGAAATATCGATATGAACATATAACATCAAGAAAAGATTCGTAGGTGGAAAAGTAGGAAAAAGAAAATATAAACCTCGGTAAATCACAAACCGAAACCTGACAGCCGAAATTCCGTATCAAAATCCAAATCACCATCTTCTTCATAACAACAAATCTCCCAGTAATCTTCCGACACCCAATACATCGAAAAGTCAAAACCGTAACTTTTTCCCCTTCATAAACTGCTACTGAATCTCAAAGCACAAAGAAAACCCCTAACAATCAAAACCTAACACCCCCGTTTTCATGGACTGATTTGACTGTGTGTGAGCGTATCCAACTATGAGTTTCCAAGCGGTGTCGTCGTTAATATCAAACAATGAAAAAGAAAAAGAAAGAAAGAAACAGGCTAAGATACCGGACCTGGACAGCAGCAATGGGCTGGGCTAAACACAGGCGAAATCAAAACGACATAGTGGGTGTCGTTTATGCCCGTACATTATATATATAGTAATAAGTGGATTTAAAGTCAAGTGGGCCTTAACACTATTGTTGCATCTGGTTGGGGACTAGTGTGTTTTAACTTTTAATTGCCTTGGGCACACAGACCATCTAACATAAATTTGTGGGCCCCAACGAAAAAGAAACACAAAATTATATCACGTGGACTTAAATCTCTTAACTAAGGGATCAATAAGTCAAAAATAAACACAGACCCATTCACATCAACTTCTTTTTGTGGTGATTTTTCTTCCACTGCATTGTTGGAGCTTCCCCGTCTAAAGACCGCTTGACATCACTACTTTCAGGGCAACAAGTTATGAGTAGACTTAAAAATGTGTTCGCCACTATCCGTGGTCTTTAGACGGGGAAGCTGCGACATGCAATGAAAGAGAAATAACAAAAAATTGGGCCAGAGGCAGAGGCAGATCAGGGGTTATCGCAGCTTTTTCCATCTCGAATACAAGGACAAGGCTGTGAAGTTTAATACATCTATCTATGTATTCTAAAAATTTACAGATGCAATGTGATTGTGTTTTTGATGTTTTTTTTTTATGTCATCATTGCATCTATAAATTTTTTATCCAATCGAGTCAATTTTGAATTTCATCATTTGTTTTGTTTGTATATGCATACCAAGTGTTCGATGCAATGTCAGAATGAAAACTTTTGTTTTGTTCCATATGTAATTGACAGCTGAAGGCACGTCATTGCTGAAAGAGGCAAAGGACGAAGCAAGTAACAAGAAGAGCAAATTACCAAAATGAACATTTTATGCAACTAGTTATCGAAAATGAACCTCGCCTATAAAATTATCCAAAATGAACATTTCACATTTTATCCGTTAGATGTATTCCTAAATTAGTTTCTAACCGTTAGATGAGTAAAAGGAATACTAGGCGAGGTGCAGGCGAGGCTTATGTGATTGAGAAAGATAGGCGAGATGTAGGCGAGTTGTAGGCGAGGGGAATTGAATTGTGTTACAGAAGTGGCTCTAGGCGAGGCACTAGGCGAGGCCTGAGCGAGGTGATAGCGAGGGTTCTTGGGTCTGGGCGAGGATCTACGCGAGTGTTTTATGCAAAATGGGTCTGGGCGAGGATGTGAGCGAGTCCTAGGCGAGGTTCTAGGCGAGATGTGAGCGAGTGTTTTATTGTCTTGGGTCTGGGCGAGGAGCTACGCTAGGCGAGGATGTGAGCGAGTCCTACACGAGGTTCTAGGCGAGGTGTGAGCGAGTGTTTTACGCGAGGTCTGGGCGAGCTTCTAGGCAGGAGCTAGGCGAGGAGCAATGCGAGGTTCTAGGCGAGCCCCTACGACTTAGGCGAGGTCTGGGCGAGCCCCTACGCGACCCATTAGCAAAAATATCTTGGGTATGGGCGAGGAGCTACGCGAGGTTCTAGGCGAGGATGTGAGGACTTCAAAGATACATGTGGCAAGTTACTTGACGACTTATGTTGCGAAGTGCGTGAGAGTTTGGCTTGCAAGATTGAATGAAGAAGTGAAGCATTGATGTGTGTTGGGAATGCAAAGTATGATGGTGAATATTAAGTTGCTATTATATAGCACAATATGATCACACGTTGTCTAATGATATTGTATCAAACGTTGCATGGTTGTATAGATGGAAACCATGCATGCATTGTGATCACACATATACATTTGACTCATGCATGCAATGTCTAAGTATAACACGTATCATACAACTGGTTCTTTATTTAAAAAAAGGCCCACTTGAATAATGCTCATTTTGTATCATATTAGGCTAGTTGAGGCCAAGGAAAATATATTTTGTTAAGAAAAAAGAAGTCATGTTTCTTTAAATGAAAGAAAAGGGCGAGCAAAAGATAGGGGAGAGCAAGTGAAAATGTCTCAAAATACTGTAAATATTTTACTTTGTAAATATTTTGAAAATGTCTCAAAATACTGTTGTAAGTTAAGTTACAACAATGTGAAATGGTGGTCAGTCACTTAACTTACAACAATATGAAATGGTGGGTTTGGTTTGAAACGAAATTTATTGCATAGGTGATGAAAGTTAGGAAATAATCTGAAAGCATTATAGTATTGTGTTGTGTAGTCACGAGATGAGCACTTTGAAAATTCCTTTATCTTGGCACATCTCCCAACTAATGAAGCTTGCTTTAAAATAAAAATGATAGCATATTGGTTGACAATGACATAAGCCTCAGAAAGGTTGAGAGTGACATATATTGGTCATTCTCGTAAAACATGTAAAAACAGTTCATTCTCGTAAAACCATTACATATAAGGTTCATTTTGGTAATTGGGTTTAACAAGAAGACTAAAAATGTTTTAAAGCGTACCAGTGGCTTTTTGCCATTTGGTCAATGTATTTAAAAGATGGTTTCGGTTATTTTTAATTCTTTTGAAGGTGTTGTTACACATACTAATGAAAAGTCAAAAAAAATTCCTGTTTCCCGACATGCCAATAACAGATGCAGCCGGTCAGCTCCTCAAGGTAAATGTAATGATGATTTTTTATGTTCTTTGGTTGCTGTACATTGGATATGGTTGATGCTTTAGGTTATTGGAAATGAGATGTTGCCGAAATATTATGTTATGTTGGTCAGATGATAACTTTTATGTATACTGAATTTGCCGAAATATTATGTTATGTTGCCGAAATATTATGTTATGTTGGAAATGAGATGTTGCCGAAATATTATGTTATGTTGGTTAGATGATAACTTTTATACTCGTAGTATAAAAGAAATTAAAGCCTAAAGTTGTTTCTGGGTTTTTAATGGAATTGAGTGACTCAAGAGCGGAGTGGCTTAATAGGTACAATTTAGATAGTAAAAAAAAATCATTTGCATTAGTAATTTTTACTGGGACAGTTGCCACCACTAATTAATGATCTTATACATATATTATTTCTACAGCCAAATGGGCTTCGAAAGAGGGTGTTGTATCCATTAATAGATCCTGAGACACATACGCTACTGCCATGGTAAAAATAGTTTGTATTAAAAATTTAACTGAGTTTGTAACTAGTGTTTTACTCAAGAATGTTGGCTGAATCTAATATTGATAGCTTACTTAAAAAATGTTAATTTATGAAGATTTTAGTTTCTTGCTCAACAAATGTTGGTTACATTTGATATTAAAATTAAAATAAGGCAAAAATGGTAGGTTTTACTACCGCATAAAAAACACGCCTTCTGTCTTGAGCTTCTTTGACACATTAAAGTTCATACATACAATTAGTAAATGCATGAAATGGTTCTTGAAGCATTTTTTACACAATATTGCGTTCGTTTCACAATATCAGTTGAAGATCAAGGAGGATTAGAGCCTAATTAGGTACTCACCATTCCTGCACCAACTTTAAAGTGTATAAATATTTGAATTTTGAAGTGGAAAAGAGAGTGACCCACGAAATAGATTTCATAGACATCAAATTGGTAGGTAATGAATCTATGACTATAAGATACCCATTTCATTACTGGGCTCACAAAACAACATTTTTAATGACTTTCAAAATCATAGTCATTCCAATACACACCAACCAATCTGTCATAATTCTAAATTTCCAGGTCAATTCCTTAGTCCCCACATTTCCTATTCATTGAATTTCAATTCAACATTTCACGTAAACAGGGTTTACGGGTATTCATTTGACGAAACCGGGTAGGTTAAGTCACATTGTCATTCATCGTACATTTCCTAGACTAGGGTTAGTCTACATTGTATCACGACATCATTTGCATTCTATTCCACTCGTAGATATATATTTTCAAGTTATACTTATTTATTTATTTGTATATAAATAATAAGACAAGTTATTAGTTTTTAACCTAATGTACCAAACAAATTCCACTAGGGCACTAATATATTTTTATATTAGTTATTTTTCCACTAATGTTATAAAACTATATATTATTTATTTTTGGTGGATAACCAAATAATAAACCTTTACTTGAACTTATATACATAATAAATTGTATTAACAAAGAGATACCTATCAAAATACCTAATGTTTATAAAAATTATATTTTTATAATTTTTACAACTTTGTTATATCCCGGTTAGTCGCGTTATATTTTGTTTTTAATTAACCCGGTACCCGATAACGCTAAAAATACAAAACTATGCACTAAACGGTACCCCGTAAAATCAATTTGGGACAAAAATATATGACAAGACCACCACCTCTTGAGGTGGCCGGCCTTGGGGTCGTATGGGACACATGGGACTTCAAGATTTACCCAAGTATTCCCACTATCTCATTTTACTAACTCATAGTTGCATGCAAAGAAAAATAGATCAAAAAAAAATTATCACTCTCTTGTTCTTGCTCTCCCTAGCTCGTTCCATATTCAAAGACCAAGAAGGACCAAAATTTTTCAAGTACCAAGTATTTTACAAGACTTAGAATACATCCATTACAAGGTTTTGCAATATAAACCTATGGATTGTTAGGTTTT
>LBNU01025031.1:121515-147044 GCA_014162995.1 Artemisia annua | reverse complement strand
AGGGGCATTACATACAGTCAAGCTTCGGGGTCATGAGCTTAAGGGCTATTGTACTATTTTTCATTACCATGTGACGGGTAGTCATACATATATACTTATGGTTTCCGTATAACATTCATTTTTATAAACCTATGATTTCTCACCAACATATTGTTGACGTTTTTAGCAATGTATTTTCAGGTAACTAATGTAACAACATGAGACATGCATTGGACCAACATGGAGTCGAGGGTCGACGCGTCTCACTGTTTTATTTCAATGCACTTATGAATCGTTTGATCTTGTTGTTTTTATTTTCAATAAATGTGTAAAACTACTTGTGACCAATGTTGTAAACTTTTATGTTTTAAATAAAATGATCAAACGTTGTATTTACAAAATGACACTTTAGGTCGTTCAATGTAACCTTGTATGAGATGCCGTGATCGTTACACCCGGGAATTCAATTCCGCTGCCATTTTACAGGTAAATTCAGGGTGTGACACAATCCGATGCTAAATATTATTGTATTGTTTTACTTTTATATTCTACATCCGCATATATCTGCAAGTTAATATCATACACTACATACTCATATATCTTAGGCATCTAAATCTAATACAACTACTACTTATACTTATCTCGTAATGTGTATCCATTTCTTTAAATATTTCCAGCAACCTAAACAACATTAAACTCAATGCTATCACAATTAAATAAACTCACATCTTTCACAAAATAAAAATCTATACAAAATATTAATCGATATTATTTTGAAATGTTTCACTATATCGAAATTGAAAAAATATTTGCATCATCTTAATAAATGATTGTACACATATACATATTCTAACAGTAATACAAATATATAAAAAAAAAAGTAATATAAGTCATTCGACAGTCTTTTTTTGTGCTATTATTTCTTGCAAGTTTTATACAATACGAAAGTAAGTACTAAAAATGCACTATTTTGTTTTGGTAAAAAATGTAATTAACGAAAAACAAAGCTACTCACTTAGATGTTGTATCGTATTTTCTTGGCTTTAAGTTTAAGCACATTTTGAAGCAGTTGTCACTGATTTCGTAAACTTTAGTTACATACATTAAATATGGTTGGTAACTTTGTGCTCCGTATTAATTGATATACATACGGAGTAGTTACATACATTAAATAAGGATAATTGGTATGTAGACAAATTATAAAATGAAAGAGAAACTGGAATCGGAAAATGTAGCCTGTCAAAGTCAACATAGCTTAATAGGGTAATTACTAGATAAGTTAGATAAAAATTGGTTCAATTAGTGAAAAATACATTAGGTTAATAGGTTTTAATTATAGGATGAAGTTTCCAAAGCTAAATAAAGATGAAATTTAGTAACCCTAAAATACAAACTTTAATACCATATTAAAGTATTTTAATAAATATTTTTTGTGTACCTATTTTGTTTTATCAATAGTGAAGCAACCCCAAAAAGAGTATGGTGTACCTTTTTGTTTTATCCATAGTCAATCAAGGGTATAACGGTAACTTAAAAAAAAAAAAAAAAAAAAAAAAAGGACGGCTCAGATCACTTGGCGTAGCGACCAAGTCAAAATCACACAGTACAAAATTGATGGTTGAGATCTTTTAGCTTGGTGACCAATCTCAAGTTTTTGACCGTGGATGTTTTTGACCAAGCTGAATAAGACTCTCACACATTCACATTCAGATTCTCAAACCCTAAACGAACCACAGCATCGTCGGGAATGTATGTCCAAGGTGGAGCCGAGTAAACATCAGCAACCCTGCACTTGTCGCCAAAGATAAACTCTCCGGCATTCTTTTTGTTTAAGAGGCGAACCATTGTCAACGCCAGAGAGTTTATCTATGGGACAAGTGCAGGGTTGATGGTTATGGACTTATGGTTATGGTTATGTTAGTTTTGATGGTTATGGTAGTTTTGGTAGAAAAACTTTTGGTAAGTCTTTTGGTAGAAGAAGTTTTGGTAAAGTCTTTTCAAATCTGTCACACCATTTTTTTCATAATTTAGTAGAGTTTTACGTGCCGAATGTAGGCGGCTTAGTGTGCGAAAGATGCTGAAGCTGCGGGCGCTAAACGTGACCATTTAGCCTCGGTTGTTAGCTCACCAGAAATGTCCGGTTACCTAGGGATATCATGACTTTAAATGCTCCACACTCTACTGGTAACTCCAAATTATTTATTTTTCTCTTTAACTTCCTTGCAAATAAGGCTTTTTAGAGACAGATTCAAGGTAAAATAAGCTAAGAAAGACGCATAGAAAAAATAAAATAAATGATAAAAAAAATAAAAAAAATAAAATAAAGGTTACTACTGGTATGCCATGTTAAACGTGAGTGGAAGACTTTGTATCATAAATGCGAAGAATAATCTAAAATCCCTTAATTTACTATGTATTTTTTTAGTGTCCAAACATCCCCTTTCAAGACACTATTCTGCACGAAAATTCAGCAACCAAACATCCCTGTTAAAAACAGTTTTCGCCATAAAATTCAGCAACCAAACATCCCTGTTAAAAACAGTTTTCGCCATAAAATTTTAGCAACTAAACAGCCGTTTAGAGACCATTTTCTGCACAGGTATTCCAGCAACTAACAAGCATTTTAAAAACACTTTTCTGCACAAAAAAATTCAGCATCACAACAGCCATCTCAACTCATTTCTTCTGCGTAAAATTTCAGCAACCAAAATTCTTTTAAAAACATTTTTTTTTCATAGAAATTTCGCCATCTACACAACGTTTGAAGACCACTTTGCTGCAAAATAAGCATGCGGATTCTCAACGATATGAGAACTGAGTTTGTTGGTTTTTTTTTGGGCTTAATTTGTGATCTTTTCATGCTTTTACTATTTGACAGTTGGTTGACAAGAACTTATAGGAATGCAAGAGCACCATACCAGTAGGCCACCATAGTGAGAATGGTTATGTAAATATGGTCATTTATTGCATGAAAAGCAGCCCATTTATAAATTTTTACTACTTAACGTTACAAAATTTACATGGTGAGAATGGTTATGTAAACATGGTCACCAAACATGTCATACACGTTTAAAATAGTCTTTAATTCTAAACTACTAGCTACATGTTGTAGCACATAAGTTGCAAAAAATAAAGTCTAGAATAATTCCCTTACAAATTCATTTGAGGATAGGACCAACGTTTGCTACAGATAATATGTTGATAACTTGCAACACGTCATAAACTTGGTACTATTTGGTAGAGTAATAAACTTTTTTAAAGATAGTAAAATTTCAATTAATTTACGCCGTGACCCAACAAAGAAACGAGTACATATACCAGACGATCTTCACGGCGTAAAGGACAACGAGGAGGATGAAGCCTGGATAGAATGGGGACAGAAGAAGAGAATGACGATTGAAGAGTTTGATCCGCCTCCGGAGAATTTTTCTGATCTGAATTTTACACAAATGCAGGAAGAGGTTACGAAATGACAGGTTGGACAGTCATATGGGTTTGTCAAGCTGAGGTTAACTGATGACCCACGTACTCCGGTAACTATATGTACTCTTCTGTGCTTAGGCTATTGTTGCAATTATCTTATATAATAAAAGGTTAAGTAGTGTTATAAATTTAAGTGGTGATAATAAATGTTCCAAGGATTGATTTCTATCATATGAGTCTTCAACATTGAATCCATGCATCTCAAAACATCTCAATTAGTAATTGTATATTGATTTCAAGCAACTCAAAGACCTCAATTAATATTCACATAAGTAGTCTTATAAATGCAAAGGGGTGTTAATAAATGTCTCAAAAATTGATGGTACCATATGAAGCCTTCGACATTGATTTCCAGGCAACTCAAGCATCTCCATTAATATGCACACATTGATTTCCAGGAAGATGAATATGAAGTGTTAGATGCATTAGATGCGATACCATTCGGTTCCACTTCTTAAACTTAAATGTGGAGTCTTAAATGACTATACCATCTCTCACATAAGGGAGCCTATAAATAACAGCAAACAAACCACAAAACATAAAGTCACCACTGCGACGAAGGTGCAAAAAGAAACCAAAAAACTGTTTGAAACCAAGAAACTGCCAAGACGAACCAACCACTAAACAAAGAGCTCGAAACCCTTGCAAGAAACAAAAAAGAAATATCTTTAGATCTCAGTATTGTTTTTCCTTCGTGTTTTTCAATATTACTTCAATACTTTTTAAGGTCTAGAAACGAAAGAAATAAATATCCTCATCGATCTATTTTTGAAGCAAAGCCTCAATTATATAGCCGAAAACATAAAGAAAAGTTTTATAACAATTTCGTTATAAATTTTCTTTGGTTCGATAAAAACAAACAACAAACACGAAAAATCATATGTCGAACGCCCTACCGTGACCCTCCAAATGGGCTCCTTGCAGAAAGAAAAGACGAAGGTTAGTTCGTCTATAAGGAAGAGCTTGATGGAGATGGATTGTGATGAGTTTGAGGTAGGATATGAGTTTGTGGAGCAGATTTTCGTGAGATAAATAGATGGTAGGCGGATTGGTTTGTGAAATGAATAATTAGGGTAATGTGAGATTACGGTCCGGTTTATACCCTTTTGATTTGGATCGGGTATAACATTAGAATTGGTGGGCTGAAACTTTTTTTTTTATCACAAAGAGTTGTTGGGCCTTTATCCAATTGGATTGGTAAAGAATGGAATGAGCTATCTCATTTGTATGTGGACTGAATTGTAATAGAGAGACCTTTAATCATAATTATTTTGTTTGTAATATTTGTTATTTAAAAATAATAATATATATCTATTGTATGATGTTGTAGAGATTATTGGAAGGAAGAATATTGATTCATATTTTTGATAATTTGAATCGGTAATAATGGCGCAGAATTGAGAAGCTGATAAGATGTATGTAATTAAAATTTTATTTATTTATTTATTGTTTGTCATCTTTTTTTACTATTTAGTTATTGATGGATAGACTTTAGCAAAACCATAATTTTTGCTTTGCTTTATGGCCTTAAAAGCAAAGTGTGCCTTCCAAAAAAAAACATAATTGGTTAAGAGTAGCATAAATCAAATTTATATTAACATCGATCTATTTTAAAAGTTGAAGTTGTACTTTAATTCTTATACAATGACAAATTCTATGTGTGATTCCCGTTACGTTTTGGATTTTAATTATGTTTCTTTTGACTTGCATGTATTGCAGGTGTTGTGCCAAAGTGAGGTCCATGGGAACCATGAGTGAATAACTAGCGAAATGCTTTTAATACGCTTTGCCGAAGTGTTGGTGCTTTGCCAAAATGAGGACCATTTACGGAATTTATACTCTTATGTAAAACCAGTGTTTAGGATGGTTGGAATGCCAAAAAGGTTCTTTAATTATATAACCAAGTCTAATGAGGACTCTTTTGTTTATAATAGTCTTATCCTTAGGCAAGACGAACATGTGTCAAGCGGGGGGCACCATGCCATGCCCTTTAGCATCTCAACTACACGGACGAATTTTAGAATTTCCATTATTGGCATCAGGATGTTATACTCATTTTGTTTTTAAGAAATACACATCGTAAAATTAGATAATGAGCACTTAGATTTAGCCCTTGACAATTTTGTAATTCGAACAAGTGTATTAATGTTTGGGCTAAAATGTTTGACTAATGGATCATGGGCTATTATTTCTATTTAGACTAACGGAAGCACGAGCCTAGAAACCACCACTAGATTTATATTTCAAATTTTCAACGGTTTACGCTAAAAATTACCTAAGGAATAATTTTATACAACCTATGTGCATCGCACGGGTTCTGATTATAAAAAAATAAAGAAACACAACAAGAAGAACTAAACTATAAACTCATCAAAATGGTATAGTTTAAAACATGACGAAAATTAGTGTTGAACATTACGTTATGAACACTTAGATAGAGCCCGTGTGCAACGCACGGGTCTGAATGACTAGTATATAACAGAATCTGTATTTTAAAACAACTTGAATGAATTGATTATAAATGTTTCCTAAAAGTTCTCTCTATGTTTTTAGTAAAACTTGGGTTGGTCTAGTGGGTTGGTTGACTGTTGATTCAACGGGTTTGTTCACTGGGTTGGTTCAGCAGGTGGGGGTTCAGGGTGTGTGTTTATTCGATAGGTTTTAAATATGATTTGTGGGATACTCTTCTTTGTGGAGATGGCTCGATGGTGTTCCGTCTTAGATAATTTGATCATCCATGAAGACGAAGACACCCACTGAATGTGACTATTAGTTATTATTAGAGTAGGTTAGTACATGTAGTTTCAATGAGTTCAATAGCCCCTTTGTAAATAGTTGTTATTATATATTTTGCTGTATGCTGAATTTAGAATTGTAGCGACTGGGCTTGCATTTACATTGCGATTGTCCACTGATATGTAATAGTCAAAGGAATATTATCCAGGTTATTCTTTTTATTCCAGTTACTATAGAATAACAGTTTTTGTTGAAAGTGTTGTTAGTACTGAATATATTGGGCAAAAATGATCCTTGAGTGGACGAGTTGGCCGCAAGGATCCTTGAATGTTGGTACGAAATGTTCATTTATTTAATCACATTAGCAATGTATTTTGAACTACAGCCGATACGTATATGTTTCAACCATTACGGATGCACTGCTAATCATTTCATCTAAATGAACATTACTGCAATTGTTCTATACATCAACACACTCAAGAGTCGGAGATAGTGGTGCGTCTGTTATGTGTTTTGCATTAAAATGAATTGCAATTTTAAACTTCTTTCAAAGTTAGCCTTATCGAGTAAGTGACTGCCACTGATGGCATTTTGATGGTCCCATTTGAATGTTATTAGTGTAGTCAATGCATGATCCTATTTGTCATCAACAATGATTTAACGAGCTATCTAACAATGTGGTTCTTAGAATAAATGAAAAATAAATGGTTGCCGCATAATTCTCATAAACATAAAAAAATACATACACATACAAAAATTACACAAAACATTGTTTTAAAAAAATTCAAAAAACATACAAAATTTATCTTATAACATAATACAAAAACAAAAAAAATATACAAACTAAAATTGAAAAAAAGTATTAAAAAAATTCTAAACAAACGCCTAAACCAACGCTTTAAAAATAGCACAACAAAAAACGTATAATACATAATCGAAATTAACCCAAAAACAGCCGCCCCGCAACAACGCGCGGGCAATTTTACTTATTTATATATCTCTAAAGATAAAAACAGCTCTAGCAGCATATCTTATTTGTATCATGTGGTACCATCATTATGCTGGGAGAATTGCTCACAAACTTTGTCCGAAAAGAAATGTTATAAACAAGTGTAAGTTTGATAAAGATGGGCAAGATGTTAGTTTGTTTCATATTGTATTCTGTCGAATCCACAACTCAATAACGATGTATCCAAACATCCCGCCGCGAAGCGCGGGCTTAAACCCTCGTTTATCACAAATCCTTGCTCCTATCTCATAGATAGATCTAGGAAGCTGATGGACTTTGTTTTTGACATTAGAGTCGAGCATTCTGGATAAGGACAATAAAACTTTTCCGTCACCGGAATTGAAGCTTCGTTCGATAGTTGTTTCATCATTTCAGCCAATTTAGGTGTCAAAATATTCTCACAACCATCAATTTTTAGTTCTGACTCGCAACCTTCATGGGGACTTTCAGGCATCATACCATCACGCAACTTGGCCTCTACATGTTGCTTCATGCAATCACAGCAGTACTTGTGGTTACAACCTTTTACTGAAAAGAATTGGTCCATAGATTTATCCACCAAACATATTACACAATTTTCAATTTTTTTACTTGATTCCCTTGCCTTGGTTATCTGCGAAGATACTGATTCCCTCGCGAGTTTATATGCAAGCTTGACATCCTTCTTAGCAATGAGAGAGGGCTCACAATGTGTGAAATTTTTCCGCAGAAGATTCACTTCATCCACAAACGTCTGAATCTTTTGTTGTTTTGGCTGCCACCACCCACTTACCTGCAGTTGCCAGCACATATTAAGAACAGTTTGATAGCTAGTTCACAGCCTGTTATAGCTACGAGGTATCTTATAATACACTTAAAACAGATGACTGTCAAAGCAGAAAATGACATCCATGACTCGTAACAGATTAGATACCGCAACTGTTAGAAGACCCCTAGGCCGTAGCTCGTTACAATTATGAATGATCAACTTCAATCATTACAATATCTATAAATAATAGGACATACATTTAAAAACTAATCAGTATTAAGAAGCATAAGAAAATGGCCTCCTTGACTTGCAGGAAATTGAAATATGTATGGTGAAATGCCATTACAAACTCAGACTTAAATCCTCAATTTCCATCTAGATAGACAACTACCTATATATGTATATTCATATTATTGGTTTTCAATTTTTCAATCATCACTTTTATGTTTAACATCAGAAGACACTAAGGGGTTATTTTTGAGGCTGCAGTTTTTTTGGCTTATGTGTATGCCTTTGAATAATAAGCACATCCCATGTGCATTTTTCCATGTTCTAATTTCCTCAAGATACAAGAAAACAACCGTACGCACTAAACTACTCAAACACCACAATTTCCTTAAAAACGCAATAAGCTAATAAACACTTTCCATATGCAATCCTAAAGAGGGGTTACATAGTTTATTTTAGGTTCCTAACGAAAGTTAAGGACGCTTTGGCCTATGAATGTACATACTGATATGACTGTACATAGTGACTTTGCCTATACTATACAACTTTTTTCTCAACAATCTGAGAAAGTGCAGTTTCGGACCCAATGTGACTGACCTTGATTAGTAAGCATCCATTCACATTCACAGTCCCACCGATAGCGTGTTTCTGAATCTAAAAAAAGAGCATACAATCAATTAAAATGTGACACAAAAAATTAACATGGGATAAAACAAATAGCCCCATCGATAAAATGCTTATAGTTGACAATTTTTACCTTGTATAAATAGATGGCCACTTAATACTTTGGTCAAACAAAGCTAAATTTTGTATCCTTATCGATAGTTAATTATTGTGAATTCTGTAAACTATAGGATAATGGTTTGTATCATAATTTACTCACTATGCTTTAAGCATTTCATTGAAGAACTGGTGTTCATGAAACAGATCCAAATGACTTTTGCAAATCCAAATGAGTATTATATCATATATCGAAACACCCCGTTAGTTCCAAATTACCCAAAATATCTGGTGAACAACATGAAGGGATTGTTCATTACCACAAAAAGACTTGAAAGAGCTAATCAATCAAAAGTCTGTACCTGAGCAGAAACCACTGAAGCATTGACTGCTGTAGCAGCAGGGTCACCTTTTAGAATCTAGGTTCTTGAGTTGCATTATATGTAGCACAAACAATATCCCCTTTTCCGGCACAATCTGCAAACAAACTAAGATTGCATCAGCAATCTCACAGTGATACCAGTTCAATCAAAAACGAAAATTTGAATTCTGCTGCAAAAAACCCACCTATTTTCACCCGTTGCACAACCTTGCAGGCCCACTCATGTCAACCCCCGTTACAAGAGTCAATCCAGTGTAAGTATCTCTCTTGTTTATACAGCAATAGGAGCAACAGCAGTCGCATTGAGATTGCCATTATAACTCAAAAAAGGAGGTTAAAACTGACCCGTATAACCCGTAGAAAGCCGTCACCAATTAGTCAACCTGAGAGCGATATATTCTTGAACCTGCGAGAAATATAGTGAACGTTTAGAGCGAAAGCACAGAAGTATGGATCAGAGTAAATAATATTTTAAACACAACCAATGCTAATACATCTCCACTTCATTTCATATTTTCATTCTAAAGAGCAGAACCTATCTACACATAAACTCCTAATTATTTCCTAAACGCAAGCCGCTCTAATAAGTACATAAGAATCTAAAGATAGCCTAATAATATTACAAATATATGCCGTATGTCATATATACTTATAAACCATCACCTGATGATATAGTGGTAACTCAGCTAAACTCTTGTAGTAAGATTATACATAATTCCGTAATAATTTTCAGTTTGGTACCTAAACTTATCGAAGGGGGTGTTTGGCATTGCGCTTTAGCTCGTCAATAATCAGTTTCTAAATCCTAAATGAGTAACAATAGGCCCTTGATTTAATGCGTATAAAAGTAGCATTTTTTATCTTTGAGATTATTAACCTATTATATCTAAATTCAAACTAGAGAAAATGTGATCCTTAAAAACTTGCTGATGTAATAATAAAAATATGAGCTTTACCTCTCAGGGCTTTGCTTGACACCTTCAAAAGTCGTCCCATCATAAAAAGTAGCTTGCGTGCACCAACCTAATCAATCTAGCTTCACGATCCAATATGACATATAAGCTTTCGCGATTGATAAATAGACTCATGTTGAACCTACAACACTTTTAGAAACCGATGTTGCTTCTTTACACACGCTATCTGCAAGTGACACAAAAAAGACAAAACGGTTTAGCATACTTATTCTACAATCTTAATAAACATACTAAAAAGAATGTATTGCTTTTAAAACTGGTTGTCAGTACTTAGTTGTAGTGATGTTGCAGCGCATGAGAAGGCCACCACACTGACATTGTAGCCAGGTGGTGAACATGAGTCGACAATTTGCTCAAAGTTCACATCTTCCATACATAACTTTAAGTTTTCGTTTCTATTCGATTATTGAAAGTAGTCCATTTGCTAAACTCTCTAATAAACAAAAGTGAAATATGCTTATATGAACATTACTCAAAAATCGCTATTTGAAGCACCCCTCTGCAAACAATGTATGGTTTCAGCACGCGTACTGTTGGTTTCATCCAATAAATGTAAGGTGGTGTTAGTGTTGTGAGACATTTAATCAAACACTTGGTATGCAATGTTTTAATATCCACTAAAATAAGCACAAATTTAGTATCAAAATTAGATCATCATAATCGAGTGTAAGTTTATACACCTAAAGTTCATAGTCCCGAATACACAATCAAATCATCAATGAAACAAGTAAATTAAACACAAACAGTAACATAATATTTTCGAAATTAAATGAAATAATTAGGGGTGTTTTGTGTGTTGGTTTTAAAATAAATAGGTAACTTGTCAATATAAGTCCCTGTATTTTTAGGTGTTAGATAAAAAAAAAAGATCCAAGTATTTTTAATTTTTTACTCAAGGGAGTGACGAATTGTTTCGTGACTTTCGTCATTAGACTTGTATAATTTTTATGACGAACAAATTTTACTAATAGCTATAATAGTGACAAAAGATGTATTTCTTTTTTTTAAACGCTCTATCTATCAACAAACTCTCTCTCCTCTAACAAACTTCCCGCCTAAATTTCCACCAATAAAAAACTTGAATTCTTTAATTACACTGCAATTAGCACATTAATTCAAAATCCAAACGGTGTAATCAATTCAGTTTTCTATTCCGCATCTTTTGGGGTAAAAAGCCCCAATTTTATCAGGTTTTGCTACAAAACCCAGATTTGTGAATTTTGTTCTAATGAGGAATAAAAGTGATAATTCAAGCCAAAACACACTGAATAATGGAAGAACGTCCAAAAGGAAAATAAAATTGCCTAATAGATACAAGGATACTGATTGTGAGCTCAATAAGAACAAGAATAATGATAATAGATCATTAGAGGCTGAACAAGAGGAAATGTTGGATAATATGGGTCTTACTAAGAATGGTGTTGATAAAGGGAAGAAGGAGGTGAGTCAGAGCATGGTGAGTGAGGTGGATTTGACTGGTAAGGATTTTCCTACACTTGATGAGTCAATTGGGAAGAAAGGATCTCCAGAAAAGGTGGTCAATGTGAGTACAGATGCTGCTACTGCTGTAAGTCAATCTGTATGTACTCAAACACCTTTAGATATTGGTTCTGTTACTGATGCTAATAAGGTCTGTGAGTCAAGGGTGGATAATAATTGTGATAAGGCTGATTGTGATCTAACTAAAGTGGGTAAAACATTTGCTGATACTGTTAAGCCTAATAAGATTGATGTTCTTAATAAACTTAGTTGGATACCAACAGTATTGAATGAGGGTAGGGAAGTTGTGATGTTTGATATTGAGCTAATTTTAGAAGGAAGTAAGAAATGGAATTTAACTTTGTGTGGACATTTGGTTGGGTGCAAAATGTCCTACTATGAACTGAGATACAATTTAGTAAGAGTGTGGAGTAAATTTGGGCTTAAGGACATAGTGTATGTGGAAAACTAGAAGGGGGGTTGAATAGTTTTACCTCTTTTTCGTTTTATAAAATGTTTGCTTCAAAATTTTCAATTAGAATTTATTATGAAAACAATATATAATCAATATGACCAATTATATATGTGTGCTTTTGAGTTTGTTTTCAAAACTTAGTTTTATGAATAGAGCTTTGGTTGATCTTTATGTGAATATGTTTTCCTTTTAAAATCTTAAAACGTTTTGTATCAAATTATCGATTAAGTTAAACTCAACATGAGAAGTGTGAATAATGCATCTAAGTCCATTAGACCATATCATATAATTATTCATCCTATAGCAATATTAACTTATATCTATCACATTCAACATCAAAACAATATAAGCAACAACCAACACATATATGCAAGCATATATATAGAGCGATAAATGCAAGACTAAATGTAAAGAGATAAGAGAAAGAAGATGCAAACCGGACACGATGATTTATAGTGGTTCGGCTACAAGGACACCTTCCTTACCCTACTCCACTCCCCGAGTCACCTACTCGAGAGTTTTCTTCACTACTCAACAAGCTCCCTTTTGGCAGAGAAAACCGTACACAACTTTCGCTTACACCAATTAACGACACTAAGCTAAATGTCGGGTTCTAATCGTAGATAGAACCAATCTCACGACACGACTTCGATCACTACACAACTTCTACATGACTTCACTACTTCTTCACGACTTCACAACTTCACGACTTCTTCACTACTTCACAACTTCTTCTATACTCCACTACTTATTCACACACCTACATCTTCACAACTAAATGAGTTCTCCACACAACTACTTCTTCCCACTAATTCTTACTCACTCATTGACTCACTACTAAGTAAGATCATCTTGATTCTACTTATTACATATACATAACTCACAACTTCACATAAACACTAACTAGACTCTAATACATCTTTGGCTTTATGATAGGGAGGATTCTTCTCTTGCACTTTGAGTGATAAGGGATTGAATCACTTGAAACAAAGACTAATAAACATATGATCAAAGGATTTAGAAGTGTGTTTGGAAAGGATTGGGACTGAAAATTTTCGTGTAAAAGGTGTAGAAAAATAGCAGAAATGAACCAGTATTTATAGGCAAAAGTTTCTGACAATTCTGACAAAATGGAGCGTGCCGGCCCCCTTAAAATTAAGGGGGCCGCCCAGACGAAAACGGCAGTTTTTCTAGTCTTTTCTGGGGAAGGTTTATCCAGTGAAATTTTAACTGTTTTTGGCTAAAAATTTGAATTCATATATTTATTATGAATTAAACATTTTCCTTTAATTACCAAAAGTGTTTTTCTAAAATATATAAAATGTTTATAACATTTTATAACATTTTCTTTTAGTTAAAACATTTCCCTTTAATTACTAAAAGTGTTTTTCTAAAATATATAAAATGTTTATAACATTTTATAAAATTTGTAATGTCTAAATAAAAATCCCTTTGATAATAAAATGTATTGGACATTTGTTTATACATACCTTAAGTGATTGTCGAAGCATACTCGAGACGTTGAGATGTCGAGAGACGTTGACGTATGAATGCATAGATGATTTGTGATCACAAGTAACTTAAACACTTTACATTATGTGTTGTAACTTACATCTTTGTCATCATCAAAACATGAATAGGATGTTTAGATTAAATATCGTAATATAAATATCGTAATATTTATGCCAACAGTGTCTCAGAATGGTTTGTACTTGTTCAAGTTTAGGGAAATGGAAGGTATGCTTCATGTGCTTGAAAGTGGACCATGGCTAGTTAATAACAAGCCCCTGTTGGTACAAAAATGGGATCCAAATATTATTGTTGATAGGAGTGACCCAGTTAGCTTACCTTGTTGGATCAAACTTTATGATGTTCTTGTTGAAGCATGGACTGTCAAAGGAATAAGTGCTATTGCTAGCAGCCTTGGAACACCAATTATGATGGACAAATCTACAGCTAGAATGTGTGAAGAGGGGACTGGAAATATAGGCTCTGCTAGAGTTCTAGTGGAGATCAGAGCAGCTCAAGAATTCAAGGAGAAAATTGAGTTGTGTTATAAAAGTGCAGAGCAAAAGTTGAATTGTGCAAATTTTGTTAAAGTTGAGTACAGTTGGAAGCCACCTAGGTGCAATGAGTGCAAGGTTTATGGACATAATTGTGCTTTAAAAAAGGAGGTTAACACTACAATAGTAAATGGAAGTGATCATGTTGATAAGAATGATGGTAATGGAAATTACAAGAAAAATGCATTTGTGGGTAATAAAGGAGGCAATAAGAATGTCAGGAAAAGACAGGAGTTCAGGCCAGTAAACAAGCAAGTTCAAGTATCAACTTCTGGTGTGCAAGACCCTGGTCCTTCTGTTCAAGAAGTTAATAGAACCACTAACACCAATGCTTCTAGAGAACATATATCACCTAAACATACTAGCCCTAAAAGTCCATGGAAAGTGAGTCACTCAACTATGGAAGAGATAAAGAGAAGTGCTAATAAGTATGCTGTTCTAGAGGAATTAGTTGACAGTGATTGCCCTGAAGAACAAATTAGGAATGAAAAAGAAATTTGAATAAGTTTGTTAATAGCCAAAGGCAGCCTAGTTTGGATGATATTGTGAAATGGAACACTAATATGCACACTTACTTTAGAAAAGAATGGAAGATGAAATGGAATGATGATTGCCCTGATGTGGAGGATGTATTGGATGCAGAGAATGGTATTAATCAAAGTATGATTGAGAATGAATTGAGTGGTAAGGCTTGTGATATGCATTAGTTTTCTTATGGCAAATCTGAACTCTGAGTGCAGGATTGCAATTTGGAATGTAAGAGGTATGTGTAACAAGGATATGCAAAAGGATGTCAAGAGATTCATTAGTGATGAGAAGCTAAGTATCTGTGCTGTTATTGAGACTCATATAAAATAAAAATAGATAAAGAAGGTTTGTGAATATGTTTTGGAGATTGGAGTTGGTGTTCTAATTTTAATGTTAGTAATAAGGGTTGCAGAATAATAATTGGCTAGAATCAAGCTGAAGTTAGTGTTATACCATTGCACATTAGTCATCAAGCTATTTTGTGTGTTATTGAGATTAAGGATAGTGGTACCAAGCACTTTTGCTGCTTTGTGTATGCAGCTAACTCAGGAAGAGAAAGAAAAGTTTTATGGAGTACCCTCAAAAGATATAAGAGCATTGTTAATGACAGCCCTTGGGTTCGTATGGGTGATTGGAATGTAAGTTTAAACAATGAAGATCATTCTGAGGGTGGATCATGTAAAACCAATGATATGCTGGATTTCCAGGAGTGCTCAATCAAATTGAAGTTGAAGACATCAATTGTATTGGAGTTCATTTCACTTGGGTATAGAGCAGGCTTAATCCAAACTATGGGATATTGAAGAAGATTGACAGAGTGTTGGGTAATACTGAGTTCATGAGCAGGTTCACTAATTCTTATGCTCATTTTCTTCCTCATTTAACATCTGATCATAGCCCTGTAATCTTAATTATTCCTAAGATGATGAAGAGGAGGAATAAAGCTTTTAGGTTCCCTAATTTCATTGCTTATAAACCTGAGTTTATTAACATTGTTCAAAAAGAATGGTTGTTGTAGGTTGAGGGCTGCCATATGTTTAAACTTGTTAAGAAAATGAAAGCAATGAAAAGACACATGAAGAACTTAAGCTGGAGTTTTGGTAATCTACATCAGAGAGTTGTTGACTGGAGAGAAAAGTTGAAGAATGCTCAAATCAAGGTTGATAAGGACCCACATAATAGTTCTTCTAAAAAAGAAGAAGCTGATACTCTCCATGAATATAAAGTGGCTGTTCAAGATGAAGAAAAGTTTCTAATGCAAAAGGTGAAGATTGAATGGTTGAGTGATGGTGACAGAAATAGCAAGTTTTTTTACACTGTATTGAAAGGAAGAGCTCATAAAAGCAGAATTAAAGTTGTTCATAGTGAAGATGGTGTAAGACATAAAGGAGATAATGTTGCTGAGCAATTTGTCAAGCACTTTCAAAAGTTCTTAGGATGTGCAGATCCAGTGCAGATTTATGATTTTGAAGGTCTTAATGCCAACAAAGTTAGCAACACAGATTCTGTAGTGATGATTAGAGAAGTCAATGATAAGGAAGTGAAAGAAGCAGTTTTTGAAATTTGTGATAACAAAGCTCCAGGGTTTGATGGATATACTGCCAAATTTTATAAGAAAGCTTGGAATGTGATTGGGAAGGAAGTTTGTGAAGCTGTTAAGGAATTTTTCAGAAATGGTAAATTGCTTGGGGAGGTTAATCCTACTCTGATCACTCTTGTTCCAAAAAGTAACACTCCTCTAAAAGTTTCAGATACAGGCCTATAGCCTGTTGCAATGTGTTATACAAAGTGATTACCAAGATCATTACTAATAGATTGAAGATAACCCTGTGCAAGATTGTGAGTCAAAGTCAAAGTGCATTCATCCCTGGTAGACAGATAACTGATAATATTCTCCTCACTCAAAAGCTCTTAAGAGGATACAATTAGAAGAATGATGCAAGAAGAGTAGCTCTCAAAATTGATATTCAGAAAGCCTATGACATTGTCAATTGGGCCTTTTTGGAAAATGCTCTTAAAATGTTTTGTTTTCCTGAGAAGATGATACATTGGATTATGACATGTGTTAGAGGGGCTACTTTTTCTATAAATATCAACAGTGAAAGAGTGGGATACTTCAAAGCTGGAAGGGGGTTAAGACAAGATGACCCAATGTCACCTTATATATTCACTTTGGTAATGGAGATTTTTACTCTTATTCTGCAAAAACAGATTGAGGATAATGGAAGATTCAGATACCATTGGGGATGTAAAGCTATGAAGATCTCTCACTTGTGTTTTGCTGATGATTTGCTGGTGCTTTGTCATGGTGATATTCATTCAGTTATGGTGGTAAAAGATGCTTTGGATTCCACTCCTCCAATACCCGAGATTTTACTTGCTTTCATAAAAATATAAAAATACAAAAATAATCTTCCTTCACCTTTAGACCTATTAGAGTAGTTTTTCTGTCCTAACGAACACTATTCCCTGTGAGAGAACGATCAATCCCCTGTACTTACCACTACACTATACTACACTGACTAGGTACACTGCCTGGTGGGATTGCAAGCTTCTCAAGATCCCTTGAGAGGTAAAACCTGTTGCGTGGTCGCAATCCTACGCACATCATGTATGCAGCCAACACAGGAAAAGAAAGAAAGGTTTTATGGAGTACCCTTAAAAGATGTAAGAGCATTGTTAATGACCGCCCTTGGGTTCTTATGGGTGACTGGAATGTAAGTTTAAATACTGGAGATCATTCTGAGGGTGGATCTTGTAAAACCAATGATATGCTGGATTTCCAGGAATGCCTCAATCAAATTGAAGTTGAAGATATTAATTGTATTGGAGTTCATTTCACTTGGGTACAAAGCAGGCTTAATCCAACAATGGGATATTGAAGAAGATTGATAGAGTGTTGGGTAATACTGAGTTCATGAGCAGGTTTACTAATTCTTATGCTCATTTTCTTCCTCGTTTAACATCTGATCATAGCCCTACAATCTTGATTATTCCTAAGATGATGAGGAGGAGGAATAAAGCTTTTAGATTCCCTAATTTCATTGCTGATAAACCTGAGTTTATTAACATTGTTAAAAAAGAATGGTTGTTGCAGGTTGAGGGTTGCCATATGTTCAAACTTGTTAAGAAAATGAAAGCATTGAAAAGACACATGAAGAACTTAAGCTGGAGTTTTAGTAATCTACATCAGAGAGTTATTGATTGGAGAGAAAAGTTGAAGAATGCTCAAATCAATGTTGATAAAGACCCACATAATAGTTCTTTTAAAAAAGAAGAAGCTGATACTCTTCATGAATATAAAGTGGCTGTACAAGATGAAGAAAAGGAGTGATGGTGATAGTAATGGCAAGTTTTTTCACACTGTGTTGAAAGGAAGAGCTCATAAAAGTAGAATTGAAGTTGTTAATAGTGAAGATGGTGTAAGACATGAAGGTAATAATGTTGCTGAGCAATTTTTCATGCACTTTCAGAAGTTCTTAGGATGTGCAGATCCTGTGGAGAGTTATGATTTTAAAGGTCTTAATGCCAACAAAGTTAGCAACACAAACGCTGAAGTGATGATTAAAGAGGTCAATGATAAGGAAGTGAAAGAAGCAGTTTTTGAAATTTGTGATAACAAAGCTCCAGGGCCCGATGGATATACTGCCAAATTTTATAAGAAAGCTTGGAATGTGATTGGGGAGGAAGTTTGTGAAGCTGTAAAGGAATTTTTCAGAAATGGTAAATTGCTTGGGGAGGTAAATTCTACTATAATCACTCTTGTTCCAAAAAGTAACACCCCTTTAAAAGTTTCAGACTACCAGACCTATAGCCTGTTGCAATGTGTTGTACAAGGTGATTACCAAGATCATTACTAATAGATTGAAGACAGCCCTTTGCAAGATTGTGAGTCAAAGTCAAAGTGCATTTATCCCTGGTAGACAAATAACTGATAATATTCTCCTCACTCAAGAGCTCTTAGGAGGATACAACTGGAAGAATGGCGCAAGAATAGTAGCTCTCAAAATTGATATTCAGAAAGCCTATGACACTGTTAATTGGGTCTTTTTGGAAAATACTCTTAAAATGTTTAGTTTTCCTGAGAAGATGATACACTGGATTATGACATGTGTTAGAGGGGCTACTTTTTCTATCAATATCAACAGTGAAAGAGTGTGATACTTCAAAGCTTGAAGGGGGTTAAGACAAGGTGACCCAATGTCACCTTATATATTCACTTTGGTAATGGAGGTTTTCACTCTTATTTTGCAAAATCAGATTGAGGAAAATGGAAGCAAAGCTATGAAGATCTCTCACTTATGTTTTGCTGATGATTTGTTGGTGCTTTTTCATGGTGATATTCATTCAGTAAAGGTAGTGAAAGAAGCTTTGGAAAAGTTTAGTAGTATCTCTGGACTTAAGCCAAAAATCAACAAGAGCACGGTGTTCTTTGGTAATGTGCAGAGTAATACTATTCAACAAGAAATTCTATCTTTGTTACGTTTTAAAATTGGCAAGCTTCCTGTTACTTACTTAGGGGTTCCATCGATCACTAAGCAATTGACATTCACTGATTGCCAGTGTTTGATTGATAAGGTGAAGATCAAGGTAAGCAACTGGAAGAATAAATTGCTGTCATATGTAGGCAGGCTACAGTTGATTGTCTCTATCCTTTCAGCTATGCAAGTATATTGGGCATCTGTATTTGTTCTACCTAAAGCTGTTATTAAAGACATAGATAAGCTGCTAAAAGGGTTCTTATAGTGCCAAGGTGAACTTTCAAAAGGTAAAGCTACATTTTCTTGGAAACTAATTTGCAAACCTAAATGTGAGGGTGGCTTGGGTATCAAAGAATTGGAACAGTGGAATGCAGTCCTCATGACAAAACATCTGTGGAATGTTGCTAGTAACAAGCAGACAATTTGGGCAAAATGGATTCATGAAACAAAGTTAAAAGGTTGCAGTGTATGGGAAGCTAAGAGTGATAAGTGTGCTAGGCATGGATGGAAACAGATTCTGAGTCTCAGGAATAAGGTCCAAAAACATGTTACATATCAAATAGGAAATGGTGAGATTATCTTCTTATGGCATGATAAATGGTGGGGACCTGAACCTTTTAGCAAATTTATACCTATGGAATGCATTGAACAAGCTGGGCTGGATCACAACATGAAAGTAAAAGATATGATCAGTAATGGTCAATGGTATTGGCCTGATAATTGGCATAGAGATTTTCCTATTCTGTCCACAATACCTGTTCCTACCTTATGTCCCAACTCAGAAGATAAATACACGTGGTGTTCAAACAATGGGAAGATTGATAAGCACTTTACTAATAAGGTTTGGGCTGACTTAAGACAGGGTGGAACTCAAGTGGATTGGTATGATATTGTATGGTTTTCTAATTGCACTCCTAAACACTCTTTTATCATGTGGATGGCAATTCAAGGAAGACTATCCACTCAGGAAAGGTTGCACCAATGGTATCCTGAAAAGATAATGGCATGTCCTTTATGTGAGAAATGTTTAGATTCTCTGAACCACCTGTTCTTTGAATGCCATTATTCTGGAAAGATTTGGAAATCCTTAAAAGAAAAAGCTGGCCAAAGNATTTAGATGGGGAGTGATGTGGAAATGTAGCTAGATGGTAGGTGCACAATGGTGAAAGTTCAAAAGAATTGGCTGGCATGGTTTCTGTTATAGTGCAGCCAATACTTGTGATTTCTTCTCTGAAGATAACAGAGATGGTATACTGCATGAGGATATCTGATGGTATAGTGTTTGGATATTGGAGTATTAGCTAGAAACTGTATTTCTTTGTATCCACTGGTTGATGATGTATCAAACCCAGTATTGAGAATTGTACTGTAATTGTTAAATGTTGATAGTAATATAAATCTTTCACCTTTTGCAAACAAAAAAAAAAACATAAGTTTAGCAGTCACTTTGACTTTATGACTAATATGAAATGACGAATCTTTTTCTCGTGACTATATGGTCTTTTTAGTGACCAAAATAAATGTCGTCACTAATACTTCATCACTATAAGTTTTTTTTTTTTTTTTTTTTTTTTTTTTAAATTATTTTTTTTATTTTGTTTTTTGTTGTTGTTTGTAGTGAGACAACCTAAATTTCCAACAATCGTCATACCAAAATGCATTTAACTATTGAGAAACCTGACTAATTTGGTGCCTAAACTTGTGTGTCCGTGTTTTTTAAAAAGTGGATCCCTTATCAATTATTTACACCATTTACTCATTCATAACACGAAACGAAAAATACACAATCAATATAACAAACTAACTCACATATTAAAAACAATGTATGATAATGCAAACAAAACCTACGGACAGCAAAATGCCATTAAAATACTCTAACGAGACAACCTAAATTCCCAACAATCTTCATACCAAAAACGCATTTAACTATTGAGAGACCTAAAGCCGTACACAATGAATATAACAGAGTTGAAACAAGGTATGATAATCAAAACACAAGACGACTCTCTTAACCCAAACGAGACCACACAATTCAACGCCTCAATCACTGTCATCCCCACCACGCTCCCTTTACTCACCTTCTCCCCACCGCCACCCCCTTCTTCTTCTCTAAAACCACCTCATCTTTCCAATCACATATCGCCACACAAATTCCCGCCAAATTCACATTCCTCCTATTCCACCAACTCTCTCCTCACTCACAATTCCTTTAAAATAAACCCTAAACACCTTTTCATATTTATCATTCTTCGTATTCGAAGAGCCTTCGCCGTGTGGAATATAAACTACCTCACTAATGATTAGAGCTATACTCTTTTTTCCTTCACTAAGGTTTTTCCATTGGGTTTTTCTTGGGAAGTTTTTTTTAGGTGGCAGTCTCATTTGATTTATCATACTCCATGTATGTTGCTGCAGGATTGGATTGGAGGCATTTGTATTGATGCTTGGATTTCTCCGAATTGGCTTGCTGTTATGGTTTGTTTATTTCTAACTGATTGGTATGTTGCTTAGTTGTTTGTAGTTGGTGTTGTTATCGTTTTGTTGCATGTCACGAATGAATTAGTGGTTTATTAAGTTTTTTGCTTGATAATAATGTGATATTTCAACCACATTTTATTATACTTAACTTTTTTTATAATTAATATATTTTACTGGGATAACCTTTTTAAAAAGAATAGTGGATGATGTGTATTCAAGTTACCTATTTAACAATCATATCATTATATCGTTGTGTGTATTGTTATCTAGATGTATTTTTTCTTTAACTTTATAGAATTAGATAACATTTTGTAATCTACTTTTGAGATGAAAAGAAACTTTACTTATTATTATTATTATTATTATTATTATTATTATTATTTTTGATTATTATTATTTTTGAGAAAGGCAACCTTCATTAAAAAACCACACAAAAAAAGAAATACAAAACAAGGCATCCCTTTAATTAATCAAGTCAATTAAGAGAAAGAGGGATCCATAAAAAAACAAACAAACTAACTAACATTAACCCACAATGCCTAGCAAAAACTAAACTGTTACACAATTATGGAAACTTTATCGAAGTATGGTAATCATTTCATATTAGTAGTTAAAAAAATATATGATGTGTGTGATTAGGGGTGTCATAAATCCCGACCCGACCCGGACCCGAACCCGAATAAAGATAATCGGGTCGGGTTACTCGGGTCCAAAATCTAACTCGGGTCAATCGGGTCAACCCGACTAACCCGATTACGAATTAGGGTCGGGTCTCGGGTTCAAAATACTTGCCTATTCGGGTTCGGGTCAACCCGACTAACCCGACTTTTTTTTTTCTCTGTGATGTGCGTCTGTTTGTACTCAAGTTATATTTATCATAAGCCCAAGGTATCAATAAGTCCATTCTNTGAGCCGAGACCATCACCACACAAAATAAGCACTACAAGTGCTTATTTACATGCAATAAGCAGTTTTTTGTGGAAAGGCACACGCAATAAGCAGTTTTAACAAAAAGGGTTTTTACATCAAAATAACCACAACGAACAACGTTAGATTTCTATAAAACACTTTGTTACCCTTTAAATCACATAACCCGTTTTAAGGGTTATGTGAATCGATCTTCATAAAACTTTACAAAAAATTATTTCTGATCAAAATATATATAAAAGAAATGATGAAAAAGAGATTAAATGGGTTTTATGGCCATACCGAGAAGGAAAGATATAGGAGACGATCGTAAAATCCTATATGTAACCCAAACGTCACAATACTAAACCAAGTAATACCCCATTAGCCTTGACCTTCGTGTTCTCTTGACCCAAAAGTGGTGGGAAAGTGGCGGATGGTGGTGGCAGACGGCGGTGGTGTAGAGTAGGGGTGTCATAAATCCCGACCCGACCCGGACCCGAACCCGAATAACGATAATCGGGTCGGGTTACTCGGGTTCAAAATCTAACTCGGGTCAATCGGGTCAACCCGACTAACCCGATTATGAACTAGGGTCGGGTCTCGGGTTCAAAATACTTGCCTATTCGAGTTCGGGTCAACCCGACTAACCCGACCTTTTTTTTTTTTTTCCAGTGGTGTGCATCTGTCTGTACTCAAGTGAGTTTTTGTTTAATAGTTTGCAATGTACTGTTGTTATCTTTAGTTCTTGTGAGAGTTTTTGTTTAGTTTAAGTAGTTTCAATTTGTTGCAACTTGCAAATTTTCAAATCTGTACATAAGACTTGGCAACCTGTCACCACATAGTTGAAAAAATATGTAAAGTTGTTTAATTGTTTGACTGGCACAAGCACTGATAGAGAACTTTCAAAGAGGGGTAGGGGTTATAAAGCACTAAGGCCATTCATGATTTCAGTTATTAACTGAAGTGATCATTTAAAAATTTCAATATCAAATATCATCTTATCCCCTCTCTCACCTGAAACTTGTTTTTTAGTTGTAGTTGTAGTTTAAGTTTGATTTATAGTTCTCTCAAAATTACACTTCTATCTTTCACTGTCTGTGGTACCAATCAACATGTATGTATCATTTCATATTATAGGCTTCACCCCGTAGGGGCTCATTAGAACAGTAAATAGCACTTACGCTCTTGTTTATCGAGCTCGGTTGCGAAGTTTGAGTGAAAAATGGAAGAGAAAGTGAGGTACTATCAGTTAAAAATGACAACCTTTTGTATATTCATTTGATAACTAGTTATAAATGCTACTGTGACTTCATGGCATTATTAGCTTCTTATCATGCATGGCTACAAGTTACAACTTACAAATTTCCATTATATAAATGGCACATACCCGAACCCAAATTGACCCGACCCGACTTGACCCGACCCGAATTGACCCGAACCCGACCAACCCGAGTTCAAATAGGGTCGGGTTCGGGTATGTTTTTTTTAGTCTTGACCCGACTTGGACCCGACCCGAATGACCCGAACCCGACCAACCCGACCCGATTCACACAGTGTGATTACACATTTTTGTTTTTACATATGTGGTCTTTTTGTAAATCCAACATTCTAATTTCTTTACTTCTTTAGAGGACGTGGAATCAATGAGTGTCTTTTACACGTATAAAATAACTTTTCATTTCTATATATTATCCACCCAATTAGACGTTGAAACGGTTTTAAGATCATTATATTTTGTGTACTTTTTTCAACTTTGTAACAGTTTAGAATAATATATATGGCTTTGTTTCCTTAATTTTTTCATTAAGTCATGTTTAATTAACGGATGATTTAATGTGGAGACCCTCAGTTTTGTCACTTATTATTTTAAGTGATTTCTTTTGATTAAATGACAAACAAACAATTTTTCACATGACTTAATAAATTAAGTTTTTTCATATTAAGTCAATTAAGTTCAAATCAAACACCACCACCATAGTAGCACTATTTGAATATTATATTGTAATATTATTGTAGTATAACATAATGTCATGGGGTCCATATGTGATGGGAAAATCCACCATGCCAACATTATCACCATCTTGATTGACTATAACAACCAAAGAAGAAGTTAATTATTGCTTAAATACAATGATAGAATGGAAAACAACAACTCGTGAAACCTAGATCACAAACAACGGTATGTGGTGTACATTTTTTCAAACCATATATGTTCGACATAAGTTCGAACAATTAATAATCGAGATCCGTTTATAAGTATATAGATATAAAAATGAACTACTCCCCATATATGTAGTTTGCAATTGTCTGTGCATAGGACATTAAATTAAGGTGGTACTCGCTATTATTTGCATCATGATTTAATCATTCAAACTTGTGACATTTGATCAGATGAGTCTATTTCACACTCTTGTTTTAGATAGTAATTATATTACTTTAGTTTTTTTTTGAAAGGCAGCAATATATTGGAACAAAAACAAGAACGATACAAACAAGCGGCATTCTCCCTCTCCAAACAAGGTGATTAAAGAGAAGGAACCCGAACAAAGAAAACGAAAAAACTACAAGCAAAACAGACCCGAACCACTTTTATAAAAACCTATCCAAACTAACCCACTGAGTTCTAAAACTAAAGAAAATGGCATATGGTCAAGGGACCCCCTAACTCACTATCACTTATGCATCATGATTTTCTAACAGATGGCAAAGGGTATGTTACCTAGTTATGTTGATATATTTATTAGGTTTTCATGCAAGTAGGTAGGAAATTATCTATGAATTTGATAAGAAAAGAAGTGATAAAAAAAAAAAAAAAAAAAAAAAAAAAAAAAAAAAAAAAAAAAAAAAAAAAAAAAAA
>LBNU01025031.1:108913-121367 GCA_014162995.1 Artemisia annua | reverse complement strand
AAAAAAAAAAAAAAAAAAAAAAAAAAAAAAAAAAAAAAAAAAAAAAAAAAAAAAAAAAAAAAAAAAAGGTATGAATTTGACAAACTTGCATGTCCATTTGGTCACTCGTGTGGCATAAATTTTTATGCCAAGGTATATATCGTTGATTACCTCAAAGGGTCCACTAACACTCCCTTTCTTCATAATTTTATCAAAATAAAACTAGCTAGGTTGTGTTAGAAAATTAGATATTCAACTACTTACTTTATATTCATAATTGAATACTCGTATATCATTCATCAAGTGACATAGAGTAATCACTAACATTTTAACATATTTTTGGACAAGTGAATTATAAATTCAAAAGGTTGAGCAGTAGGACATTGTTTATGGAAAATAAAATATTGCCATAGTTTTAAAACATAATCAGTCAAATCAGATAGACATAGGGTATGTTTGGCGACAAATAGCAGTAAGCAGTAGTAGTAGCTCTTGGAGCGGTAAGTGGAAAGCTTCTTCATGAAGCATTACAATTTGGAGCGGTTGGGTGTGTTTCAAATGCTCTTGGAGGAGTTGTCAAACAAGCTTTTCATTTAAATGCTTACTGCTTACCGTTTGTCGCTCCTAATCGCTTCCTTAACGCTTGTTGCCAAACATGACCATATTACTTCACTACAAAATGCCACTTAGAAAAATACTAATGATTTTTTAAAATTGCTAAACATATACTTCTCTCAACCGATTTTATGTACCCGTTAATTATGCACGTTTTTGTTTCTTAAACATAAGCAAAACCCATGATTTTATTATAACTTGTTATAATAAAAAGATAGATGTTGATATTATACTTCTATAAAATTTAAATTAAAAAAAGAAAGAATATAAAGAAAATACTCGAGTATATATCATCATCACGTCTAATCAAATCAAGTAATGATAATTTCACAAGACAAAATAATTAAAACTGAACGAATACGGGCAAAACTTTGTTCATGTTCGTTCGTTTAGTTTTAATCGAACAAATAAACAAACACGGTTGCTATAACGGGCAACTTTTTTTGTTAATGTTCGTTTATTAAAAAAATAAAATTGTTCATATCCGTTTATGTTCGTTCATTAAGCTACTAAACGAACGAACATAAAAGACGAACTTTAAGTGAACGTAAACAAATAGACATAAGTTTATAAATATACATAATATTATGTTTTATAAGTTTTTATGTTTAAGTAAACCAAATCTAAAGTATATAATAAGAAGATAATATAGACGGAAATAAATAAATCAAATATTCACGAACATAAATAAATGGACAAGAATTTTGTTTCATATTCGTTCATTCAATTAAATCAACGTAACATGTTATTTATGTTCCATGTTATTTATGTTCGTTCATTTAATAAACTAGAACGGTACCCGCGCAATGCGGCGGCGGGTACCGTGTGATTATATTTTGCGTTGTTTATTTATGCGTTTAGTTGTCTTCATGCTTTATAAGTAGAGATATTAGAGATGGTTAAACCAAATAATTTTAGTTTGAACAACCAACCGCTTCCTAACAAACTTTCTAACCAACTTGCTTCATAACAAATTAATTTTGAAATCTTTCCATAATAAGCAAGAAAAAATTCTGAATTTTAAGCCTTTCTAATTATAGAATAGTCCCAAATGCATTATAATATAGTATAGATTAAAGAACATAAACGAGTTTTTTACCGAACAATCAATAATATATTCACTGAACGTTTAGTTCGTTTATAGTTTATTTGTAATAGCAAATGCTATTTTATGAACGATCCATAAATTATTACGTATGCCCAATAATACATGTATATTTCTAGAGCAAGTAAACGACTGTCGTATCCAATCTTGACGATATAATATTTGTTTAATTTTATTTTTCGAAATTCATGTACTAAAAGCTGGCATTATCCATATCGGAGAAAATAAACAAGTTACCAATAGAAATTATAAATATAGTTTTTGACAATTTTTTGGACTAAATGGTTACGAGTAAATTTTTATCTTTTGTGTTATTGTACTACTAGGTACTTCTCTTTGTACTCCCGCATGTACTTCTGTTAAATTGCTAGATAAAAGTTCCTTTTGACTTGTAGTACAAACGATGACATATTGACAATATAATATGCAATGTTTATTTCATTTTTTTTTTTTTTTTTTTTTTTTTTTTTTTATTTTTTATCTTGTACATAATATACTCGATCAAAAAATCAATTTAACATTCTCACATCCTACACGTAGTATCAATCGAAATGCAAAATGTTCAACACTTGAGCAACATATCTAGCCAACTGAATCAGAACAAATCTAAAATACAACAAAAGTATAAATTTATTTTTCATTTTGTTAAGAGGATGTTCGGGTAAGCTTAAATTAGCCCTGTTAATCTAAATGAAATAATTGTTTTTAAGGTCCAAACACTTCTTTATTAATTAGCTTATTGTGTAAAATCTATAAACTGTTTTGTAGAAACAATGATGGGAATTAGAGTGAAAAAAAAAAAAAAAAAAAAAAAAAAGCTTGGTAATATTATTATTGGAATGCAATATCATATTTGTCCAATATGAGCAGTAACATGCTTATCTTAAATACAAGTTTTTATGCATGATAAACAATGAAGTTAAAGCATGTATTGGGTAATTATAGCATTAGATATTAAGGTTAAATTATGTTTGGTGCAAACAAAACATTTGTATCACGTTCTTTCTTTTGGTGTAGATATAGATGTAATGTTTCTTTTAGTTGGATAGACTGGCTTAAAAACGCTTATCTTGTTACTTTGTAATCTCCTAGCTCTTTGCTAGTTTTTTAAAAATATATCCGCCGTTCAAAAAAAAAATAGTTACGTCAATCTACTCTTAAAACTTGTTAAGACTTGACGCACCAAGGTCGGTCGACCAAGGTCTGTAGTCGGTCGGAAGAGGTCAACATTGGTGTGGTTGTGTCGGTGTCGGTCGGTCGGAAGAGGATGTTGGTCGAGAGGACGACCAAGGTCCAGGGATGTATTTGTGTTTCAAAAATCCACCGGTTTGGTACTTTGCATAAAAAATTAAAATAAAATAATAACTTTTGAAAATTTAAACGCTTTTACCATAAGTACCCCATTTATTTTACTATTTTATACACAATTTATATTCACTTTATACACTTTTATAAACTTTTTTAAATGCTTGTTCGCTTCCACACAACGTTGATGATATCAAAGCTATTGTTCATAAACAAATCGACGAGGATAAAATTCGTCAGCAAACCCTTATGAACTTAGTCGTAAAATTTTATAATGCAAGCATAGCTAAAGATGATCTGAGGAAAGCACATGCTTTAATACAGTGACATTCTACAAGAGAATGTGCTTTGATTGACGCTTATTTAAAACACGAATATGATTTTGATTACGAGATGCATAACGCTGTGTTTAAAAAGGCGAGAATAATAACAAATTAATTCTAAATTTGTTGGATGCATCTAAAAAAATATGAGTATTGTGTTTTTGTATTGTTTTTTAAATTTTGTATTATAATATCTATTTTTAGTTGAATAAATAAAAAATTATTTTCGAGTACGAAAATACAAAGTAGAATAAGAACTTTTATTCATCGAAACAGCAAAGTAGAATACAACATTAAAATAAAAATACAAATTATAATACAAAGTAGAATACGATAATGAACTTTTATTCATCCTACTTGTTGTATTTGTGCATCTAACGGATTTTGTGACTGATGTTATATTTATTTTTTTGCACATATTTACACAACTTTTGTCCAATCACGTCTTTCTTGCGGAATGTTTTTGCATTCCGCATATTGTTTCCTCAAAGCTGTTTTGCCGTGTATACCTGGTCAAACAGCTTGAATACGCCGATAATAGCGTCCTGCCGAGCGGCTTCATCTTCATCACATTGTTTCTGAACATAGGTTGTGATTTCTTCGACGGTATGTGGGAGAGAACAACCATAAGAAATGTTATCATTTGTGTGTTGAGAGATTGAAAGTAGTGTGTATTGAAAATGAAAATGTAGTAGATATATATTGGAAAAATAGATGGACGAAAAAAAAAACTATATATATATATATATATATATATATATATATATATATATATATATATATATATATATATATATATATATATATATATATATATATAAAATGAAAGTCGCCTTAGTGTGATCAAAAGTCGTCTGTAGGTCGCCGGAGAGAGAAAGCTGACTTGACAGATAAAACGAAGGTCACCGAAGATAACTGATGTGACCAATCTAAGAAAAAAATGTACAACTCTTCAACGACGCTATTTGCACCCCTAAAGTAATGAGGAATGCAATAGTCACATAAAAACATCCACAAAATCACGTGTCAGGCAGTGATTGGCTTAATAATAGAGAGGAGAGAGAAACAATAATAAAATCCGTGATTCACTGCCTGACATGTTATTTTGTGAAGGATTTTGCGGATATTTTTATGTGACTGTAGCATTACTATAAAATAATAGACATCCATTACATAATTATATATACCCCTTAGCCAGTACGTGCCTATTAACCCAACCAACTACTATAACCAATCAATCAATCTTAAACATTTTCTCTTCATGGCAACAACCAAATCCAATCACAAAAACCATCATCAATACAAACCAAAATTCCTCTATCTCGACAATCTCGTACCCGATCAAAAAACAAGCTCTCCCGACAACTTTGATACGATCAAATTCGACATATGGAACACTAACAACAATACGAACCACCAACAAAAAACCATGCAAAAAACAATAGCTGCATCAAGAAAAATACCTAATAAACCTCACCAATGTCACAACAGACCACTACACGATATGGGCAAGTCATTGCCTGTGGACATACCAGATTGGTCAAAGATCATGAGGGATTGTGATCATGTTAAATACGATGACGACGATGACGATGATAACGAAGATGATTGGTTGCCACCACATGAATATTTAGCTAGAGTTAGAAGTGCTTCATTTTCTGTGCATGAAGGTGTTGGAAGAACACTTAAAGGGAGGGATTTAAGTAGGCTTAGAAATGCTATTTGGAAACAAACTGGTTTTGAACAAGACTAGTACAACACAACAACACTTTAGTGACTCAAGAACCGATTTTGTGACTGTACGTCTCTGAATATTGTTATTTTAGTAAGTTGATTTTCTTTTCTTGTTTTGTTTTATTTTTCGTTGAACTTTAATAGTGGTAATCAATAAAAAACCAAGCAACGTTGTTTATGATATAAATCAATATATGTAATCTTTTTATATAATAAATGAATTACATTATTTCGGAGTTTTTTTTGACAAAACAATTTTATGGGAAAAAAAATTGGACCAATAGGAGAGCTCGATTTTGACACATAGGCGAAATCAAGCAATATGATTGGCTAATAAAAAGTCAAAATTGAAGTGATTTATGTCAAACTTTAATAAATATGGTGGAGAATTTAGTTGAGAAAAAAAAAACACATAAAAATATAAGTGTCAAATTTATGAAAATAAAAACTTAAAAAAAGATTGGTAATTAATAAAACTTTAGTAGTTGAATTTTAAATATATTACATAGAGTTAAGTGTAAATTATAAGTCTCCAGGTTTTTTAATAACTTTAGATAATAAAAAAATAACCCCCTATACTTTATACCCCTAGAGTTGAACTTTGTTTACAATTACATGAGTATTAGTATTAGTTTAAGACTTTCATCCATTAAAATTACAAAATTTTGTTTCATCTACTAAATATATATATATTTTTTTACTATGTACGTTAAATAAGGACTCATGTTATCCTATTTAAAATATAATTTATGCGTACACGGGTTTGAATATTAAATATGGATCAATTATTATTAACGGTAATATAAATATCAAATGGTAAGCATGAGTTACTCTGATATGAAAATAAATATACTCGATTGTACTCAAACAACGACTCATGTAATTATTATTTAAAATTTATTTACGGATGCCCGGAAAAACATNTGGTTTTGAACAAGACTAGTACAACACAACAACACTTTAGTGACTCAAGAACCGATTTTGTGACTGTACGTCTCTGAATATTGTTATTTTAGTAAGTTGATTTTCTTTTCTTGTTTTGTTTTATTTTTCGTTGAACTTTAATAGTGGTAATCAATAAAAAACCAAGCAACGTTGTTTATGATATAAATCAATATATGTAATCTTTTTATATAATAAATGAATTACATTATTTCGGAGTTTTTTTTGACAAAACAATTTTATGGGAAAAAAAATTGGACCAATAGGAGAGCTCGATTTTGACACATAGGCGAAATCAAGCAATATGATTGGCTAATAAAAAGTCAAAATTGAAGTGATTTATGTCAAACTTTAATAAATATGGTGGAGAATTTAGTTGAGAAAAAAAAAACACATAAAAATATAAGTGTCAAATTTATGAAAATAAAAACTTAAAAAAAGATTGGTAATTAATAAAACTTTAGTAGTTGAATTTTAAATATATTACATAGAGTTAAGTGTAAATTATAAGTCTCCAGGTTTTTTAATAACTTTAGATAATAAAAAAATAACCCCCTATACTTTATACCCCTAGAGTTGAACTTTGTTTACAATTACATGAGTATTAGTATTAGTTTAAGACTTTCATCCATTAAAATTACAAAATTTTGTTTCATCTACTAAATATATATATATTTTTTTACTATGTACGTTAAATAAGGACTCATGTTATCCTATTTAAAATATAATTTATGCGTACACGGGTTTGAATATTAAATATGGATAATTATTATTAACGGTAATATAAATATCAAATGGTAAGCATGAGTTACTCTGATATGAAAATAAATATACTCGATTGTACTCAAACAACGACTCATGTAATTATTATTTAAAATTTATTTACGGATGCCCGGAAAAACATTTGTAAAAAACTTTATACTTTATACCCCTAGAGTTTATAAAATGGACTTTGTTTACAATTACATGAGTATTAATATTAGTTTGAGACTTTCATCAATTAAAATTACAAAATTTTGTTTCATCTACTATTTTTTTTTTACTATGTACGTTAAATAAGGACTCATGTTATCCTATTTAAAAATATAATTTATGTGTACACGGGTTTAAATATTAAATACTGATAAATTATTATTAACGGTAATATAAATATCCAATGGTAAGCATGAGTTACTGTGATATGAAAATAGATATATTCGATTGTACTTAAACAACGACTCATGTAATTATTATTTAAAATTTATGTACTGATACCCTGAAAAACATTTGTAAAAAACTTTACGAAGTATATTTTAACTTCATTAACACTCATTATATGCTACTAAACTCGCACATTTTATACAACATTATATCAATAGTTAAACTTAAACAACAATATCAACCTTAACTTCAACATCTATCTCAAATAGACAAATTAGTTAAATCTTTCATCCAATAAAAAATTTCAAACAATATTAATAGATATTAATACATAAAGAAAAATTCATGCATATTTATTAGTTGTACTTATATCACAATTTTCACGGGTAAATTCTTATATGTCAATATAGTAAACTAAAATTTTAAAATAGATTTGATTTACGTGTAAAACCCGTGCGTGCACGGGACTTATAACTAGTTCTAACGGATAATCATTTAAGTATCCAAAAATTACACTTTACTGTGGGCGAAAATGGGGATCTGGGTTTTTATGCATTCTCTTCAATAACTCAATAGTTTATTCACAAATCCACAATAATTACTTTTCATCTTTGTTTATTGTTCACTACAATACGATATAGTCTTTCTAGAAGAAAAAAAAAACTAGTCTTTAATCACAATGAGGAGGAACGATGCTGATAGGAGGCCATCTCAGGTGTCGCACTCAATTTTCGTTACAAATTTCCCTCCAGGTACTTCGGCTAAACAATTGTGGGACATATGTGAACAATATGGTAAGGTTGTTGATACTTTTATCCCAAATAGGCTTTCCAAGGCGGGGAAAAAATTTGCTTTTGTTCGTTTTATTAAGGTGAGTAACATTGATGTATTGGTTGGGAATCTTAACACTATTTGGATTGGGAAATTTAGGCTACGTTTTAATTTAGCAAGGTTTCAAAGGGAGTCTAAGGGGGATGGGGTTACTGATAATGGTCAGAAGAAGTACGAAAGGGTTAACGTTCCGGCTACTTCTACCTTCACTCGGTCATTTGCAGCAGCAGTTTCAAATGATTCACGTCCGTATACAGGTGGTAAGCAGATAGAGGACAAACCACTGATGGTTATAGATGATGATTGCCTGATTGATAAGAGTTTTGAGCTCACTTTGGTGGCTAAGGTTAAGAAGTTTGAGTCTATGACAAATCTTCGTGTTATTTTAAATGATGAAGGTTTCGAAAATGTGACGATTAGATATTTAGGAGGTTTTTGGGTTTCTTTAGAATTTCTTGATACCCATGCACGTGTTAAGTTCCAAGAGCACACAGGGGTGGAGACATGGTTTTCTGTTATTCAACCTTGGTCGAATGAATTTAGGGTGGAGGAAAGAGTGTCGTGGGTGGATGTTGAGGGAATCCCATCAGTTGCATGGACTACCAAAACATTCTCTAAAATTGCAAATAGGTGGGGTGAGTTATTGTTTGAAGAAGATCCCAATGATAATAACTTATGGTGTAAGAGGTTGTGTGTGGTGACTAAATCAAAGGACTTTATAATGGAAACATTTAAAATTATTATCAAAGGTAAGGTGTCGGTGATTAGAGTGCGCGAAATTATAGGGTGGAATCCAGAATTCGTTGAGGAGGATAATGAAACGAGTACGGATAGTGGTGATGTAGAGAGTGATAATAAGATGGATAATGAAAAAGAAAATGATGAGAATGAAGGAGAGTCTGAGGATCCTTTTGGTATCTACAATCTTTTAAACAAAGAGGACCAAATAAAGGAAGGTGAACCTGTGGTNTTTTCTTTTCTTGTTCGGTTGCTTCTGCTATTGCCTCAAGGATTCTTGTGTGGTGGGGGCTTCCGGTCATCAGGTTCTCTACGTACCAAGATTGGCTTAGTTGGATCGAAGGTGTGAAGCTTAGGCGGGAGGTGAAAGAATACTTGGAAGGCACGATGCTCGTCTCTTGGTGGATAATTTGGAGTTATCGAAATAAGTTGATTTTCTCGTTCGAAGCTCCAACAAAGGCGTCTTTATTTGATCGTGTTGTTCATCATTCTTATGTTTGGTGTAATGCTAGAGCTAGGAGAAATTTAGATTGGGTGGGTTGGCTTAAAAGCCCTTTAACTGTTCTCATGTAATTGTTGTGTTGGTTGAGTTTTAGCTCCTTGCTAGGCTCGTTAATAAAATCGCCGTTCAAAAAAAAATCATTTAAGTATCCAACAGACTATTACACATTATAATAAAAAAAGCTAGCATCGTTATTATTAACTATTTATTTATTTATTTATTTATTTATTTATTATTATTTTTTTTACGTATGTTGGAATAGAAACCTTTAGATGCGGTAACTTTTTGTTTTGTAATCACAAGTTAACTACTAAAAATGATGAACGAATGAGGTTTTATGTGTTTGGAGTACTCAGGAAAAGTGAGTTTTTTGATCGAATATTTGCTGACTAACTGTGGTATCCCGTGACCGTGACTGTTAGTGAATCCTCCCCCATTTTACGTACCCAAAGGTGTGCCCCAGTGAACTTAGAACTTGAAACCTATTTTAGAAATATCGTTGTGTTTAACCACTAGATCATTTGGGTGGTCATTAGAGCTAACCACTACTCTCATGACAATATAATTCTTAAGACAAACATTGATCACAGCCCACATCACACCCACAAACATTGATCACTTATGTGTGGTTCGTGAACTCACAAATCGCAACCTATTTATCAATTGTTTATGCACATACAACCGGCCAGGCCAATGACTATTTAGTATCTAAAATGACACTTAACAAAAATACAGCTATTGACAAAAATTGTTTGCAAGAAAAAAACAAAAAATATATGATAGATGATATATGCTAATTTTCCATTGCCATATCGACCATCCATTTAGTTTACGTGTTATTTCGTATTAAAAATAGTGGGTATGAAAGGTGCATGTTACCTAGGACAAGCTTTCATATGAAAGTTACATCCCCATTCAATTATTTAGTGGCGAAGTTAGAAAATTTTCAGTGGGGGGTCGGGATCTAAAATTTTTTATTGCTTAATGTATAAAAGAAATTTCACAATTAAAACGGGGGGTCGAAACCGAATATACCGAAATTTTTCTACACGGAAACTATATACCCCCTACATCGCAAAAAAAATTTCGGGGGGTCGGGCGCCCCCTCCCGCCCCTATGTAGCTGCGCCCCTGCAATTATTGTTTGATCAGAACCTAGGTTTATATGTGGAAGTATTTTTTTTAATGGCAATTCTTTTACACCTATACCACTTATTTCACAAATGACTCCCCACATCTTCTAACTTGTTGAGCAGCTCACATACTACTAGACAAAATGTCTTGGAGTATTACATAAGCTGCCAGACCTAGATAGATTACAACGACAACAACAAATTTATAAAAAAAAAAAAAAAAAAAAAAAAAAAAAAAAAAAAAAAAAAAAAAAAAAAAAAAAAAAAAAACGCTTTTACAAAATCAGCAAAGCAAAACAAGTAAGAAAGGCAACAATATACGTGTCATGAAAAAACACAAAAAGCAAACAAAATATTTGGCCATAGCGGACTTGTAATACTTTCGTTTTGGTGAAACCAAAAAAATAAAAGTGTAATCTTACATAAAGGTATAATTGCAAATTCACAATAAACAAACATAATACATAATTACACATCGAATTTGACTTTATTACATGTAAAGGTTCACGCTAAGTCATTTGCTGAATAGGGTGCGATAGATGCTAGAATTGCCGTTAAAAAATTATACTGTTCCACATATAAAGTTCTGAACGACAATGTGCCCTAGGTTGCTGTTGCTTATTTATGAAAGGAGTATTCTTTTGATTAAACAAGTAGCCTTTTTGCCGAAGGGCTTGCTAATATTGTCTTAATAGCTATATTTCATGTTTTGCCTTTGAAATTCCCTATAAATATCCCAGGTGGTGGCTCTAAACCGGGATCTTATCTATCTCTATGGTTGCCATGCTATCATTTACCAACATATTCCTTTACGATGATTTGTGTCATGCTTAGTATGACCTCTTTTTGCTTGATAAATAGGATCTAATGTCACTTTTCTAAGTTCCTATATATGTGAAAACATAAGATATTATCATGATGAGGATTATGTTAGTTAACAGATTTTTGCTCACAACAAGAAAATTGCTTGCCTTTTGCAACCTAAGTACTCGACATCAAATGATGATAACGTTTTCGCTGCCTCTTCCATTTCCTCGGTATAACGGTGATGCCATTTATGCAACTTAACGTCTGTAATTTTTTAATGAAGATACAGCTCATAACGTGTTTGCGGGTTGCGTTTTGGGCCCTTTTAATTTCATCATGTTATTAATCCATATACAAATCCTTTCAGCCATTTCTAGGTATTAAAGAAGATCATGCGCATCTTTAATGATTGACACTATTATAATAGGCATTTTGTCTATACGTTGAGGTATTCTCTACCTTTGAAGTTATTTTATTCTCGCAAGCTTATAAGGATACCATGGGGCGATGACAAGAGGGAAGTGTGGATGAAAAGCATACATGCATATCAAAGTATGACAAGTTGCTAACAAGGTACAAGCTTTTTAAGGAGATGTTTCATCATAAGTAATAGCTACCCAATGTACTCTATTAATCGTTATTCAATTTCTTATGAGTATTTCTGCCGGTTGGAATTTTTTGGAGATTTTGTTTGACGAATTGATCATTAGGGTCGATAACGATAAACTAACGCACCAAGCCGTGGCCGAGCGTCCTACATCGTAAAGTTCCTTTGGTTCACTTTCAAACTTTTCGAGTCTTTATGTTAACTGGTTCTTTGTCGATTGACTTTGNAATTTCTATATCACAACAGTCCCACGAAAAATGCGATATCTAGAGTACTACAAGCCCGATTAATTCCCTGTTTGCGGCCACATTTAATTTAAGATTTTATCTAAAACTTTTATGTTTTGAGAAACCATTGGTTATATCCAGAAAAACAAGTTTCATAGGTTACAAATCTGGTACTCAGATTATGACATGTTTCACGAAAATATTTCTAGTTTAATCATCGTAATGAATTATTCGATGAAATACCCGTTAAAATGACCGCAAGACCTAGGCCTAAAATCATATATTTTTAGTTTATGTCCAATGTTTACTGATTAGATCAGTTTATTACGTTTTTACCCCTAGTTCATAATCACGGTTGCATGTCTAGTCCTTTAGTGTTTTTATTGTTATCTAAGCTATGTACCAAGCCTAACCAAGCATAATAACTTATATAATATATAAAATACATCAAGAAATATATAATCTCA
>LBNU01025031.1:71850-108850 GCA_014162995.1 Artemisia annua | reverse complement strand
AAAAAAATAAAGTATAATCTTACATAAAGGCATGATTGCAAATTTACAATAAACAAACATAATACATAATTACACATCGAATTTGACCTTATTACATGTAAAGGTTCACAAAATTTACACTACTTCAATGAAAGGTAAGCATAACTCACAAAACATATTTAATAAAGGTTCACATATTATCATATAGATATTATCAGATTTATGTCTTTCTAAAACAAATAAAAGATACACTTGCATAAACTTAACAAAAGCTTAGGGCATAGCTTTGAGATAAAAGAACGAAGCATTTGTTGGATTAATCGTTTATGTCAAGGTTCATGTATGCATGTATGGTTGCACTTGCATGAATACATTATTGTTTTATGTATTGGGTTTAGTTAATAGGTTGAATTGGTAAAAGTCTTTGACCAAGTTTTCATGTAACTGTATTGCACGTTGTGTAGAAGTGCATGGTCTTGTTTACCTAGTCTTTAGGAGTATTATTTTACTGCTAGTTTGTTGGTCCACGTTAAGTTGTATTCACAAGGCTATATATAGGGCCTTCATAATATGAATAATATACAGTGAGTTTGGGTGTGTTTTGATCCAAAACGTCTTTCACATTCTTCAGCATTGTGTTGGACGGCTCAGATCACTTTGAGATAAAAGAACGAAGCATTGTGTTGATGTGTACGGAAACCCACCATGGGTCTACATTTCAGATGATGAAGAGCCTGTTTTGCCGGAGACTGGTGAACACGTTTTTGAAACTCCTCTTCAATGGTTAGCTGATACTAATGATTTTAAGAGGTCTTTGGATGGAGAAGCATCCACACAAAAATGGATTTGTATGATTTTGGTCCAGAAGCAGAAGCTGATGAACAAGGTACAGTTGGGTCTCGATGTTTTTACAGTCTCATATTCAAAGGGGTGAAGTTTAATACTTGTTATCATATGGAGGAAATAATGAGCACGGGTAATCTAAACAATGCTATTTGCAAAATTAGAATCGAGTCTCAGGTTTTGAAAACTGCTAGGGGAAAGGTGACTAGCATAAAAAAGAGGCTGAGTTTGGGTACTATTGGGCGGGAAGCTGAAGAGCAATTGGAGGCACAAAATTTGATAATTCGTCAAGCAAATCTCGAAGCTTTTGAAGAACACAAATTTAGAGATGATGCTGCTCCGGTTTTGCCACTTCCTGCTCCTCCTGCACTTCCTGCTCCCCCGGCAGCTCAAGTTCTTAATGTTGAAGGGCAGTTGGACCCTTTCATGGGTGGGAATGTACAACTCTACAATGATTTACCTGAAGTAGCTAATGTATCTGGGTGGCATGTTCGAGTTGATTCTGTGGGTGAAGCTCGTATCTTTGTTGAGGAAGGGGAAGAGATTCCTCCCGGGTCTGTTTTGGACCCGGATTTTGATGGATTTTGATGCAGTCATGGTCGTTTTGGGAAGTTTTGGTTGCAGTCTGTGAAGGTTTGGTAGAACAACTATTTAAGTCTTTTTGGTAGAGAAAAGTTTTGATTAAAGAAGTATTAGTTAATGACTTTTATGGTAGTTTTGTCTAAAAATTATGTTACGGTACGGTTATGTTAGTTTTGGTACAAGAACTCTTGATTATTAAGTCGGAGAAGTAATTTTATGTTCGTTAATGTATGAATTTAGTAGTTAATGTATGAAAATTTAGTATTAACAAGAAACATATGGCCCGCCGCGTTGCGGCGGGGCATTTTTTTTGTTAAAAGTTTTTATAAGTTATCGGCATCGTGCAGGTATGGAGGAAGTGGCTCTTTGTGTTTCTGTATTTATATTAGAATGCCTGTTTTTGTGATATTTGTTATTATAAATTTGATTATGTAAATGCAGATTTGGGATTTCAAATTTTGAAATGATGCTGTTGATTGATCACATCAAACAGTGTTGGTTTGCAATTTGGGGTTTAAGGCTGTGTTTACTGTTTTTTCGGGAAGGGTTAATATTATTGTTTATTGGTTGTTACTTTTAGTTTTTATTATATATAGTCTTTGTGTGATATTCATATTTGGTATTTTTTTGGGCAGTTGCTGGGTTTACAATGGACAATTTAGTTATGCTTTTAGAACTTGCTTATTATGCAGGTTCACCATCTATTTCTGATGTGATGCGTTTGGGTTTTCAGAGGGAGGTTCAAGAAGAGCGTGGTTGGTTTTCGTTTTTGCATGGTTGGTGTGTGCATGTTGCTGACCGGTTGGTTTATTTGAATGCTATTATTGAGGAGTTGGAGTATTGTTCGAGTAATATGTTTGCAGCGCAGTTGCTAGTGGCATTGAGAAGTGGTGACGATATTGTGTTTGCTGATTCCATTATGTATTTTAAAGCTATTCGTGATTTTGAGGCACAAAAGTTAGAGAATCTGCAGCTTTTCTTGAGGGCGTCCGAGATGCAGCTAACCCGGCGTATGCAATTTGTTGCTAGGTTTAATGTCATGTAATAGTTGGGGCGTTAGCATGTTGTTTAAGTACGTGTGTTTAGGGATGTTGTTGTATGTGTTTATGTTTCTTATCGTACTGCTGTTGTTTTATGTTTCTATTGTTTGTCTCATTTAAATTAATTACGCTTTCTTTTTTCGTCATGTGTATGCTGATTGTTAAGTTTGTAATATATTTATTTCGAATGCGCATCTTGATCGGCGTATGCAATTTGTTGCTAGGTTTAATGCTATGTAGTAGATGTTTTATTATTAGGTCGTTTAAGTAGTTACTCTTAGGTTTATTGGTTTATGTGTGTATGCGTGTGGGTCTTATGTTGTTGTTTTATGTTCTAGCTGTTTATCAGCTTAAAATCAATTAAGCAAATTTGTTTCTGGTTATTTGTGTGTTAGTAATTCAAGTGTTCATGTAATTTTTTTAAAGTGTTTTCTTTTGGTAGATGTCCTGTTATTGTCTAGTATATTTTCGTTCTTATTTGGTGGAGTAATCACTTCTTTTTTGCTAAATTGGTTTGCCGCATCCTTTGTATAGTTTTTTTTACGTAATGATTTGGAAGCTGCGGAGGGGGATCTTTGCTTGTCTGTTATTTCTAGTAACGTGATCCTCATTATAATAAACTATTTGAAAAAAATAAACTACTAAAAAAACGTGGAAGGGGATCCCTCGTGGTATATTGAAATGAGAAAAAAAGTTATAGGGTAATGATTTTTTATTTTTTATTTTTGGTAAATGTCAAAGGGAAAATGTGCAATCTTATATTTATGTGATACGATATTGTGTAGGTAAATATGTTGAATGTTTGCCAAATATATTGAATTCATGAAATTTATACATGTTTATACTCGTTTTCATTGGAAAATTATTTCGTGAACAATGGCTCAAGTTTCGTAATTTTTCGAGTCCGTTTGGTACACTAAATGAGCCGCGGAGTGATTTTGTGAAAAGTTTAGCCAAAATTGACACTTACACCCCCTCTGCCTCTAAGTTTCAATTCACACCCTCACATTTGAATTTACATTTGACACCCTCCGAATTTTATATACAAACCAATTTTTTTATTTCATTTTATACTAAAAAAACACACACACAAAAACCCACACACTCTCTCTCTCTCTCTCTACTCGCCGGTTTCTGCAGAAATTCCGGCAACAGCAGCAGTTTTCGGCGCCGCCGTCGCCGGAATATTTTCCGGCGTTACATTTTTCTTACCGATTCGATAGATCGGCCTCTCTACTTTATTTCTGGAACGTCTGAGCTTCAGGCTCCCACCGTAACACCCTCACGCGCCACCCCTTTTCTTCACCACCACTGCCGAGAACACCACCACCTCTCCCCATCATTATCCCGACGGTAAAACGCGACCCACGCGACCCTCTTCTCTATCTTTCATAAATATATCCGAAACCCTAATTTTTTATTTTCGATTAAATCCGGTTTTATTAAGTTTTTATTTATAAAAGTTGTTTTAAAAAATGTTATAAACCCTCGTGTGTATTGTTTCACCGTGACTCAGTTGAGTCGTTCAACTCACCGAGTCAACTCGCATTGACTTGGGCGAGTTAACTTCTCTTTTGCTTCTTTTCATATTTCTTATCATTTATTTGTTAATCCATATAGTTTTTTTTTTTTTTTTTTATTATTATTTTTTTTTTTGGTGATGTTTTTATCCCTCAGATTGTTGTTGATGTAACAAAGGCCCGGTTGAGTTTTAGTAGGATGATATGAGTGAGGGTTTGGTAGTGTCAGTTGGTGGTGTTGATTTTTCTTGTAGATATGTTGTTGTTCTTCCTCTTCTTGATGTAACAATTATGTATATATGTGTTGGATTCAAGATCCAATGGCTCGATATGAAAGACAGATGGGCTAATAAGGAGCCCAAAAAAAATAGTTTTTTAATAAAAGTAGCTCATCTCAACGTAATTAGTATATAGAGGAATTATGCTTTTTATTTTACAACAAAACATGTAATGATATACTAACACCTCCATTTCATTATTAAACACGCGCTATAGATGTTATTACATAAAAGTTAAAGGGTAAATATCATTAAAAAAAGGAAAATAAAAGAAAGACATTCAATTCTACTTCAACAGATATGTGCCATTTTGCTTCTAAAACCCAAAACTATCTATCTTCTTCTACAAGATGTGTGTATATCCTTGTTAGGTTTCGATGTTTTTTGAATCGTTACATGTCGGTTTTCAAAACAACTTTTTGGCTCTCTAGTTAGAAGAGGTAAAGTTTATATCAATTATCACTAAAAATAAAAATAAAGCTCTAAGCTATACAATACAAATCTGATTTTTCAAATATTTTATTATGACACGTGTACTCAAAATATTACTTGTTTTAGTACCAAAGTTTTTATTTGTAATGATATACTTGTTTTGTTGAATATTAACTTACATGTAGCTTTTCAAATATGTCAAGATGACATGTGAATATGTAATCACAAGTGGTTGTATTAACACAAAATAACAAATTTGGCTACCAAATTAGTACAGTAATGTTTTAAATACATTTATTATATTGTGAAACATTTGAAAAAAAAATCCTAGTTTATCACTAATATAATTATGACATATGATAGAAGTCATAAAACAAACAAAAATAAGTGATTTGATAATATTTGCATAATGGATGTTGTGCTCGATCCATACTTTTACCCAGGGGCGGATCTAAGCTTTGGCTACCTGTGGCACGTGCCACACATAGATTGGCCGTGTGAACTGTAATTTTTTTTGGGTCTACACATGTATATATTCAGTTGACGAGGCTCAGGGCAGCAAATCTTTTGGGGGCATCACGTTAATATTGTTGTTGAAGAAGAAGAAATAATTTAAAATCGAATGTTGAATAGAATGAAATGATATTGAAGTTTGTTCTCTTTAATGGCAAAAGATGATACAGTTTGAAGAGTTGGAAGTGAAGAAGAAACCTAGTTTTGTGAATGGTCGGATAAGATACGGTAGTGGGCCAAACATTAAAACTAGAAAATGGGCTTTTTTGTTTTCTTTACAAAGTTTGCAAACTACGAGTAGTACGAGTAATATATTTGCATCAGATCATTTAAATATTATTGTAAAGAAAGTTAACATTTTGAGTTATGAAAATCAAATTGTCATGCTTAATAACAACTCAACGTGCTAAAATAACAATAATAAAGTTAACCTACAAAATTTAGACAAAATAATAAATTTAGCCCAAATGGTTTGTGATTCAATGATTGATTTAGCTAACATGTAGCAGAAACAAAAATTAAGACTATGAATTAAAAGTATTTTAAGGACGACTATTATTGAGCTTGTTTGGTAATTAGGTTTTGAATTAGAGAGTTTGTCAACTTGAACAATATAATTTGTTAATAGGGTGATCGAAGTAAGTCTATTAACTTGTATGTGATTTTTGTAATACACACTTTTAATCTATACTCCATATTAGTTAAAACTTAGGGGTAAAAGAATTTTGATTGTGCCACACATGTTTAAAAATCCTAGATCCGCCACTGCTTTTACCTGGCTACCACCCACTCCATTCATAAGCTTTATATTCGTCAAAGTCATAGTAAAACAGGGTTTTACTATTACCCTTTTACTTTTTGACTTAAAAAACTATACTTTGAGTATCATGACAAGATACAAAAAACTCATAAATCAAAAAAGATTTCACTTAAAAAACAATTACAATGTAATACAAAATGTGACATCATAAAATGATGAAATATAGGGGAAAAAATGATGATGATAATATATCTAGCAATATATAACATAAATGATAAATCCAGTATTTCAATAAGTTTTACTGTTTTAGTGGGTCTTCATCCAAAATTTTGAAGTTAATGATAAATTTTTCTCTAACCTGAGATATCAACAGTGCAAGGTGATAGATCCACTTTTCAGCATATACACAACCTCTATAAACATTCTTGCTAAATGACAAGTCGACAACTCGTAACGGTTTAACCATGCTAGTCCATTGAAAATCAAAATCTGCAATATGATCCAATCCCATTCAATGAGCTTTAGTTGTTAAAGCAAGATCTGTAACAAACAGAAAAAACAAGCACACAACAAACGCACACATGCATACAAACACAACAACACGAAAAACCAGTAAAAATATTAACTTACCGCTCGTTGATAGGCCTAAAGGATAAAACATGCTCCATACAAGGAAACATGATTCACTACCATCACACTAAAACTAAAACAGAAGGACCAGAACAAAGGAAGCCCAGGCTAGTAAGGTAATCAATATAGGATAAAAGAAGCATTATTGAAGTCGGACACTAACTCCTAAAATGCACTAAAACGACTGTTGACAACCCACACAAACCTGTAAAACCAAACGAACCCAACAAGAACAATAACTGCAGCACTAAACCATAGCATAATACGCAGACAGACACTTTGCTTTAGATGAAAAAACAAGGACAATAATCTAAAGTAGTATACTTCATCTAAAACTCCACTGATAAATCAAATGAAGATAAAAAATAAGGACAAGAATCTAAAGTAGTTTACTTCATCTAAAACTCCATGGCATTTATATGAAATAACTCCATGGCATCTAAAACTTGTTGGAATATGTGAATCATAACAAGTATATAAAACATATAAACATCATCAAGCGCGCAGCGGAAGAACAAGAACAATACTATTAATTAATTAACCGAATGTAAAAGAATATGCGTACCTTATTGATTTCTAGCTAGAACAAGAAATCACGAATCAAGAACAAGTTAAACCCTAGGTTTAGGGTTTAGGGAATTCGAATAGTAAATAACTCGAATGGCAAAACAACACAAACAATAATATGTTTGTTCTCCGATCTTGTACACACGTACTATTAGCGTTTCAATGTGAAAAGCTAGGTTCTTGAATCACAAACAATCCCAACACAAGAATTGAACTTGTGGAAATCGACCCTAAGGGTTTAGGGGTGGAAGTCGATCGGCACAAGCACAAGGAGGGGAGTAGAAGAGAAGTTAGGGATGTTAGGGATTCAAGGGATGAAAAGAATGAATACAAGAGGCCTTGTATTTATACTAATCAAAACTTGGAGCTCAAGAAACAATCCCTCACCTCCTTAGGAGGGGGTCGGCCGAATTCCACAAGCCCAAGGGGTTTCTAGAACCTCCTTGGCTACTTTCCATAAATTCGCCTTCCTTATTCTCTTTTAACGACCGTTAGTTAATTCAGTTAAGTGCTAACGACCGTTAAGTGTTTTATTTGTGAAATTAATAATTATTCATAACTTAAATACAATAATTATTAATACATTGAAACTCATATTTAAAGTGTGCAATCCCGAAGTCTCGTGTTCGAATCCGGACATATTACATTAATTTATATACGTAAAACTTACAGCTCCCACTCGGATATTCATTAATGTAATAATGACATTGGTTAGTCTAGCATAACACCCCAATGCCCCCAGAACGACCCTGAGAGTGGTTTCCTGAAGAAAAAACTTTTGATGAATCATCATCATACTTATCCTTTTGTTTCTAATACTACGTTAATATGGATATGGATTTAAGTCATTCCATAATTAACTTTTGTTTCTCGTTTATTATAATTGATCAGGATTACCAAAACATCTGAACATATTCCAGATAGACTTTGGGCATGGCCATGCAAACATCTTGTCAACTCTACGAGTGGCCAAACAGTATTATACTTCAAAACAAATTTGAAGGAACAAATTCTTTCTTGACTACAAGCATAACCCATGAACTTTGCATCACTTCTGAAAATACCCCTTATAACCACCAGTTACGGATAGCGTTAAAATATCTTACACAAATGAGCTAAATCCACAACAATTATCTGGTATCTCAAGTCTGAGGATAAGTATTCATGATTTACTTAAAATGACAACATCCATAAAGTACAATCATGTAGTTGGGATTTCTGTCCTATATTTAATTTATTCATCTATTAAATATCATGTGAATTTGGCATGTCCTACGCATCAATATACTTAAGTATATTCTACCAAAACTCAGATTTTTCTTAATTCAATGATATTCCCATATCATTAATTGACAACGGACTATTTAGAATAACACAAGTTATTCACGGATTTAAACATGCAAATATAGGATACAATATTATAAATGAAAATAAACATAACAAAATATTTTATTTCATTAAGATAATAATGTTTACATTATCCTTTATCCAAATACTAACCAGAGATCTACATGAAACTACTAGCTAAACGAAGTCCAATGCCATTAGCATGCTTAGTAAGCTTTTCCTTAGATAAAGCCTTCGTAAATGGATCAGCTAGATTGTCATCTGTGTGAACTTTGAGTAAATTGATTTCACCTATGTTTACTTGTTCTCTAACATAGTGATATCGTCTAGGAAAGTGTCTGGCGCCCTTCATGACTCCAGGTTCATTGCCGAATGTAATTGCAGCAGAATTGTCACAATACAAATTAATAGGCAAATTTATCGACAGCATTACTCCAAGCCCCGAGATGAATTTCCTAATCCAAACAGCTTCCATCGTAGCTTCCGATGCAGCAATATACTCAGCTTCTGTAGCAGACATCGCTATTGTAGTCTGCTTCTTGCTCCTCCAGTCTACAGCTCCTCCATTAATAACAAAGACATATCCCGTCTGAGACTTCGTATCATCTTTATCATTTTGAAAGGACGCATCACAGTAACCTGAAACATCAAGTTCTGCTTCTGGATTCCCACCATACACTAAAAACATTTCTTTAGTATTCCTTAAATACTTAAGAATACTTTTAACAGCATGCCAGTGCTTTCCACCTGGATTCTGTTGATAATGACTGGTCAAATTTTGTGCAAATGCCACATCTGGCCTCGTGCTTTTTACTGCATACATGATAGATCCTACTGCCGAAGCATATGGAACTTTCTTCATGTGTGCTACCTCTTCAGGTGTTGAAGCACATACTGCACTACTTAAGCCATGTTCTACTTGTATTGGCAAATATCCTTTCTTGGAATTTTGCATATTGAATCTCTTCAACATTTTATCAATATAAGCACTTTGGCTTAATCCAATCAACTGCTTTGATCTATCTCTGTAGATCTTGATCCCAAGGATGAATGCTGCTTCTTCTAAATCCTTCATAGAAAAACATTTACCAAGATACGAGTTAACCTCCTTCATCATTGGTATATGATTTCCTAAAATTAATATGTCATCAACATATAGGATAAGGAAAACAACATTACTCCCACTAGCTTTGTGATATACACATGGCTCATCAAGATTCTGAGTAAATCCAAACTTTTTGATTTCTTCATCAAATCTTTTATTCCATTGCCGTGATGCTTGCTTCAATCTATAAAATTGAAGTTTGCATACACGGTTTGGAAATTCTGGATTCACAAACCCTTCTGGCTGCTTCATATAGATGTCTTCATCTAGATGACCATTTAAGAAAGCGATTTTGACATCCATTTGCCAAATCTCATAATCATAGTACGCAGCTATGGCTATAAGTTCCTAATAGCTCTAATATCAGCTACAGGAGAAAAGGTCTCCTCATAGTCAATACCATATGTTTGAGTAAAGCCTTGAGATACCAAACGAGCTTTATAGGTGTGTACAATGCCATCCATGTCTGTCTTCAACTTGTAGAGCCACTTACTTCCAACTACCTTGGCATTGGGAGGAAGGTCTGCTTCTATCCAGACTTTGTTATCTCTCATGGATTGCATTTCCCCATTCATAGCACCTTTCCATTTTTCCTTTTCAGGACTTTTCATGGCAGCACCATAACTAGTAGGTTCATTAAGATCCCCTAGTATATTTTCCTCATCCTCTACGTTAAGACATAGACGATCAGGAGCTTTTACAGATCTTGAAGATCTGCGAATGGGAACCACTTCAACTTCAGGTGGAGGACCTAAACTTTCAGGTTCCATAGGAAGTGTGCTAGTGTTTTCAGAAGGTGACGTATCTTCTTGATCATATTCAAGATCATAAACTCTCCCACTAAATTCTTGTGATATAAGATCTCTTTCTAAGAAATCTCCATACCTAGCCACAAAACTTTATTCTCTGGTGGAAAGTAAAAGTAGTAACCCATAGTTTCCTTTGGGTATCCTACGAAGATACACTTAACAGATCTTTGTTGGAGTTTATCTGGTGAGCCACGTTTAACAAACGCCTTACAACCCCAAATCTTTAAGTAAGAAAAGTTGGGAGCTTTTCCTGTCCATAATTCATATGGAGTCTTATCAACCTTCTTAGTTGGAACCATGTTCAATACGCGAACAGCAGTTTCAAGGGCATAATCCCAAAAGGATAAGGGAAGAGTTGGAAGATTAAACATTGATCGTATCATGTCTAGCAATGTACGATTTCTCCTTTCAGATACACCATTTTGTTGTGGAGTATAAGGAGCTGTGAGTTGCTGGACAATACCACACTCAGTTAAATAATCTTTAAACTCTTGGCTTAAATATTCACCACCTCTATCAGATCGAAGAGCTTTAATCTTCTTACTGAGTTGTAATTCTACTTCACTTTTAAAAACCTTGAATTTCTCAAAGACTTCATGTTTATGTTTAAGTAAATAAACATAACCATAACGACTATAGTCATCTATAAAGGTTAAGAAGTAGACAGCACCGCGTTTTGACACATGTCTAAGTGGATCACACACATCTGAATGTATTAATCCAAGTAGATCTGAAGCCCTTTCCAGTTTTTGTGAAAAAGGTTTCTTTGTCATCTTCCCAGATATACAAGATTCGCATTTATCAAATGATTCATCATTGATATTCTTTAAAAGCCCATCATGTTGCAGCTTTTTCATGCGAGTCTTGCCTATATGAGCAAGTCGACAATGCCAAAGATAAGACGAATCCAAGTTAGACTTGATTCTCTTATTGCTAATGCTATACATAGAATTATTTCTATTGGACACATGGTTTTCCATGTCGATTTCAAACACTCCATTTATTGAAATTGCATTAAAGTAAAAAACATCATTTAAAGAAACTGAAATTCCATTATTAGTAAATGTGTGAACAAAACCCATATCCAATAACAAAGAAACTGAAATGACACCTCTAATTATAGAAGGTGCATAATAACAATTATTCAAAACTAGTATTAAACCCGAAGGCAAAACTACATCGAAAGTCCTTATGGCTTCAACAGCTGCACGTATGCCATTGCCCACGTACAAGTATCTTTCTCCATAGGCCAGCTTCCTTGCTCCTCTAAGCCCCTGCGATGTGTTACAAATATGAGTACCACATCCCGTATCATATACCCATGCATTATGCTTACGAGGAAAAGAAAATAATTCAATCATAAAAATACCTGAAGTGCTCGCGACATTCCCAGCATCCTTCTTATTTTTATTCTTGCGCAACTCTTCTAGAAACAATGGACAGTTCCTCTTCCAATGTCCTGGCGTGTTGCAGTGGTGACACGCAGCCAAATCCTTTTTAGGGATCTCCTTCTTCTTAGGATTATGCTTCTTAGGCTGTTGGTGGTTTGCAACTTGCTTACCCTTTTCCATTTCCTTTGCCCTTGTACACTTGTTGCGGTTTGTTGGGCTTAGTAATCCTACCACCTTGTATTGCTAATACCGCAGGTGTAGGTGCCTTTTTAGCAAGTCCTTTCTCAAAAACTATGAGCATTGCATGTAACTCACTAATTGTCTTTCCCGTGCAATGCATATTATAGTTGTGCACAAACTCACTAAACAAATCCTGATTAAGGGATCGCATAATGAGACCAACACAAACACTTTGCACATAACCACACCCGAGTTGTTCTAATTGGTCCAAGTAGCTTTTCATCTCCAAGACATGAGCACTCACGGGTTTACTAGCATCTTGCTTACAACTGTGCAGAGATTCTATCAGATCATATAATTCTGCAGCAGGTGGTTTCTCAAACATTCGTTTGAGTTCATTGATCATGTCCATGGGACCGAAGTTTTCAAACTGCTTTTGCAATTTGGTGTCCATCCCAGCTAACATGAGACAAGCCACATCATTGTGCTTCTCATACTCAACGTTTTACTCCTCAAGCACTGCATTAGCAGAATTAGCAGGAGGAGCTTCAGGAAGAGGCTTACTAATATAATCAAGTCTTTTGGCCATTCGCAGAACAATTCTCAAAGATCTATGCCAATCATTGAAATTCGCAGCACCAGTCAACTTTTCTCGATCAATCATTTGCTTGAACGCAGAACTCACGTTGTTCATATTAGTGTTTTCAGGTAGAGCTATTTCTACAGAAAAAAGTTCAAAAGTTAGTACTTTCGATAATAAACTTTTCAAGAAAATTAAACACCCATGGTAAATAAAATAAACCATTTAATTTTCACTGAAAACTAGGATCCAAATTGACATAGTTTCATCACATCAGTTGATCTGCTAGTGAGGAAAGTATTCAATAAGGTACGAGTCGAACCTAAATTGCCAATATACAAATTGTAATTCCTAGAATGATGGGATTTACATATTTGCCAACTTCAGTTGCAATGTAAGCATGTTTTATCCCCATCTCATGCCTTGAATCTAAGTTCTCACTTAACTCAATTTAAGTCGTCTAATTGAAGAACATGTAAATTCCATAATTTCATTACCCCAGTTGATCTGCAAGTAATGAAGGTATGAATTTTACCTCTCCATTGCAAATCTAGTCCAAGTTCTCACATGACCCGGATTTACAACTTCAAGTGTTCTTTAACTAGATGGCATTGACTTAATTTTAAAAGGGTAGTAATTTTGATGTGTGTAATCAAAAAATATGTACAAAGATGTCATGCATTCATCTTTGTATCATAGGTTTCAAAATCAAAACTTTTACATATTCGTTTCTTTTACATGAGCACAAGTCAACAAAGTTTTAATTGAGGCGTTGAGCAAATTACAACATTGCCTTAAGGTGCTTCGTACAAAAATGGTTTCAATATGACGCACAAGCGAGCGTGGAACTTTCGTAGGAGCGAGTCTCTTAAAAAACTTGGTTCCACTTATACCCACCACACAGTTTGTCATTGAGTTATTGAAACGATAAATGTATAGTTGCACCAATCAATTAAAAGTTTAAGATTTTTAAAGCTCAAAACATGATTTCACCATTATTAAGTCCGGTTAATAATTTTATTTTTTTAAATTACCCTTTGCTTACTATCATGTCACATAACATATAAAAACAAATAGCAATTAAATAAAATTAAACGACTTTAATAATGAACATGCAAAAATAAATCAACTAAAACACACAATTGATTTAATATATATGATTATGGGGTCTTCCCCAATTTTAGGTCTTCCCTAATTACATAATTAATTAAGTCTTAGTAATTAAACTAGTCTTGACGATTTATTACTAACAACCCTAATTAATTTGTACAAATCGTATAATAAGCATGAAATCACAATTAGCACGTAACAATTACTTCATAATAATCATCCATGACAAAACTTGCATGTTTTTGTCATGGATATCCACATAGCACTTATTATGTACATATAATCAAGTCCTAGGAACGCATATCAATTAATGACATATAGCACATATTCATTAAAAATCACATAAAAGATTACATGCAACCTAGGGTTTCTACAAGTTTTACAAAACTAAAACCCTAATTAATATAAATAAGGGTAATCGACCCTATAAAACAAAATTAGGGTTTACTAAATTTTTAAAACCCTAGAACACCATAAATATGTAATAATCAACAAGATTCAATTTTTATGTGTTTCGGTAATTAATTAATCAATATTAGCCTGGCTCATGATGCCACTGTTGGAATATGTGAATCATAACAAGTATATAAAACATATAAACATCATCAAGCGCGCAGCGGAAGAACAAGAACAATACTATTAATTAATTAACCGAATGTAAAAGAATATGCGTACCTTATTGATTTCTAGCTAGAACAAGAAATCACGAATCAAGAACAAGTTAAACCCTAGGTTTAGGGTTTAGGGAATTCGAATAGTAAATAAGTCGAATGGCAAAACAACACAAACAATAATATGTTTGTTCTCCGATCTTTTACACACGTACTATTAGCGTTTCAATGTGAAAAGCTAGGTTCTTGAATCACAAACAATCCCAACACAAGAATTGAACTTGTGGAAATCGACCCTAAGGGTTTAGGGGTGGAAGTCGATCGGCACAGGCACAAGCACAAGGAGGGGAGTAGAAGAGAAGTTAGGGATGTGACTCCTCCCAAACTAACCAGTTAACCAGGTGTGGTCAACAAGTCAAATCTGAGAGAGGAGAGATCAATTTATGATCCGGTGCAAGCATAGTGTATTCCCGGGTCGTTATGTCCCAGCGAGATTGAAATTGTATTTGGAAAATGTTCAAGGGATTCAATGATTGGGAATAGTAACAAATAATGATTTGGATTTGTTTTACACTACTGATTATGATGAAAATAACACAGGTAAACAATATTAACAATTACAGGAAATCAGATAAACCTAAAACGTATTAAAATGCAAATGCGTACTGAAAAGTGGGAATTGAACAAAAATAAACTACAGGGGGTGAAAATGACTTTTTTACAAACTTAATATAAAAAGAAAATTTTATAAAAAAGAAAAATATTTTTTTTGATTATTTTATTATTTAATATTAATTAAAAACTATTTTAATACTTATAATAACTATTCAAATTAAACTAAATATAATATAATAATAAATAAAACTAAGAAAATGAAAATTTATTTTTAAAAACTCTAAATAACTTAAAAATGATATAAAAACTAAAAATATGTATTTTTTTCTTTTTCTGAATTTAATATTAATTAATTACTAATTATATTAATTAGACTAATTTAAAAAATTTAAATTACAAATTATACTACAAATGACTTAGAAAATTAGGAAATATTTTATAAAACTAATTAACTATTACAGGAATCATAAAAAATTATAAAAAGTTTATAAAAAATTATTATTAAACTATTTTACTAATTATTTACTTAATTACTAATTAAAAACTATTTAAACTGAATTAAATAAGAATAATAGCAAATGAACAGTAAAGACTATGAAACTAATTTCTAAAAATACATTATAATTAATAAGAACTAGAAAAATTATAAAAAGATACTAGTGATTAAAAATAAACAGTAAGTGATTTTCTTTTTGGTTTTTTAATTAAAACTAATTAAACTAATATTAATTATTATAAATACTAAATGAAAAGATAAAAATCTAAGAAAATTACTAGAAATACTACAAGTGAACAGGAACTTATGAAAATTATAAAAATGAAAATTGCTTTTTGAAAAAGCTGAACAATAAGCCAAATGGCTTAAATAGAAGCTATCACTTTATTAAAAGTGATGATTTTTTTTTATTTTTCTTTTTGGAAACTGTTTATATACTAAAATTGAACAACTTTTATAAAAACACTTTTGCTTAAGCTCAAAAATAAGCAATGTGTGAGCTTATGATTCTCACAGTGAGTTTTTGGTTTAAAAAAGGATTTGAGAAGCTACTTAGAAAGCTATATAGTGAGAACTAGTGGTAAAACAAGGTGCAAACAAGTTTCTTATACTGGAAATAAGCTGTAACAACAAGAAAAAGGCACTGGATAAGCTAGAACAAGGAAATAAGCACTTCCAATTTACCCTGTCAAACCAATAGGTCTGCAAGGAATTTGTAGACCAAATTTAGCTAGGGGCAAAGGATCAGAGGCCAAAAGTAAGCTTTGATGTAATAAGCTGGCTTATTGAGGTTCCCAAAAAGCCAAGAATCTCACACTGGGGCCCACTATTAAGCTCTGAATGAGCTTATGAATGTGCTTATGAACACTGATGAACTAGTTATGCAATGGGATTGGGACAAGCTAAAAGCCACAAGCAGGCTTATCAAATAAGCTGCAAATTGTAAAATAAGCCCTGGACCCTTGAGTCTGATAGATAAGCTTCACAAGAAGCCAAAATACACAAGCTAATGTTCACTAATGAAGCTTATGCAAGCTTTTGAAAAAGGCTAGTGAGACTGTGAGCAGGGCAACCTTGTGAAAAAGGGCTAACAAAAAGCTAACAATTAAGCAGTTTTACCTAAGAAATAAAAATAACTAAAAATACTCTAATAAAGATGACCAGTGAAATATTAATACCCAAAAAGCTCAAATCCTAACACTCTATATTAAACCCTAGAGAAAATCACCAAGTTAATTCAAAAACTTTTTAACTGTAAGATTTGACTTTTTGATTTTTGCAAAATGTTGACTTTTGTGAGATTTGGTTGATCTTAACTGACTTAATATGATGTTATAAGTTAAAATGAAACTAATTTAGGCTATGCTAACTGCTTATGAACAGATATGAAAGACTTGAGACCCTAAATCCTCACAGTAACCACTTATGGTGAGATTAAAGTTTATTTTGACTTTTGAACAAAGAGGTCCTGAATTTTATGTTTGATATTACCTATTGAGATCTAAGGTATCCTGGTTTAACAAAGAACAACACCATAAACCCCTTAGAAGACAGGAAATAAACCTTAACCAAACACACCTTAACTAATGTGAAAATGAGATTTATGAAGCAGTGGACTGTTTTACTCTATGAAATTGATTCCAAAGGGCACAATGTGATATAAGAAGCAGATATGAGCAGATACACACCAACAAGAACACCAATTACCTAAGATTACTATGATACAAATCTATTCAGTGAAATGGATAATCTAAGAAACAAAGAAACCCAAGAACACACAGGCAATACTAAGCTATATTTTCACATAAGAACACTGAATAAGCACTCAAAACACACAGATAATCAATAATAAGGTTTGCTACAGTAGAATGCAAAAAATGGACAAAAGGCTTACAAATTGCATCCAAGCCAATAACTGAGAACCAGAGGCCAAGAATCTTTCCAATAGCTTACCAATAAGCACTAACCCATGGCCATCCAAGATTTACCATGCTCCAGCTTTCTTCTTCTCTTCTTCATTGATTTTTATTTTTTATCTATTTAATGTGATTTTTGGTATTTTTGGATTTTCACTACTAAACTGAATTTTAAGGTTTCTAATAGCTTTTATAAGCTATATAAGGAGCTTATGTGATCCTAGAAGTCCAGAACAACAACCATAAAAAAATTCAACATGAGATTTTGAACTTGAAAATAGCATAAACTGAATTCTTGAAGAGTTAACTGAAATTGATCATTAAAACAAGTTTAAAATACACTGAATAATTAGAAATACACTTTGGAAGCTTTGAATTATACTAGAATTTTGAAAATTACAAATACGACACTAAGACTTAGCTAAATTCTACACACTTTCTTCCTTGCATCTCTGTCTTTATATAGGAGTCTTCTAGGGTTGTTGGGTCCCATTGGTCAAATCCCAGCAGTAATCTCAACCCTTGATTGCTCTGCTTCAATCCTAGCCCTTGAAACGTTTTTGGCGCCAAAAGTGGGAAGAGAAATTTTGGACAGTTGTAGCAATTGGGGGGTGGCAGCATTTAATGCTGAGGTGAAGGGTGAGGTGTAGTGACTTGGGCGGTGGGATGTGATGGAGGTGGTGGATGTGGACCATGGTTGCAAGTGGGAGGGAAGGGGTGAGGATGGAGAAGAGTTTGACTTTGGTCAAACTGGGGGGGGAAAANAAAATGGTGGACGATGAAGAAACTGACTCGCAATATCGGGATGAGCACGAAAACGATGGGTGGCGCACCAATGTCCATGCTAGGCTTGGTGGGCGCAAAGTCCATGATAGACTTGGGCAAAGGTACTCGCCAAGTGAAAGCCCTTCGAGCTCAAATTCTGATGACAGTCGGCGCAAGCGCCGCAGAAGGTCAAGCTCGGATTCAGATGATAGTAGGCGCAAGGGCCGAAAAAGTATAAGTCCATCCCCAAGTAACTCCTCGGACAACGAGGACGAAGAAACTGGACACTGGAAATCAAGGGGAAGATACCGCGACCAGGAAGATGAAGACATGCTCGCCCCTGTCGCCGCCAAAAGGTTGATGCGTTCACAAAACGCATCAATGATTTCTCAAAAAATAAAAGAAGGCGCATGCCTGCTAATGTTAAAACCTATAATGGGACAGGTGATCCTGATGATCACCTAAAAATTTTTGATGTCAGCAGCCACAATCGAAAATTGGCCACAACCTGTGTGGTGTCATATGTTTAACTCTACATTAGTGGGGAATGCGCGAAACTGGTTCAATAAGCTTCCACGTAGAAGTATTGATGGTTTCGAAGAGTTGCGAAAGGCGTTTCGTTTGAACTTTACTCAGAGAAAGAAGTGCGCCAAAAACCCTGTTGAACTCGCTAGGGTCAAACAGCGTCAAGGGGAATCCACAAGCGCTTATATGGAGCGCTACAAAGATGAATGCATACATGTCAAGGCATGTCCAGAGATACTAAAAATCTCAGTGTTTATGAATGGAATCAACAACCAAGAACTAATCAGGAAGTTGAACGATAGGGTTCCCCAAACTTTTGATGAGCTCATGAAGCGCACAAGGTCCTTCATCCAAGGAGAAGCCGTCGCCGCAGATAGCAAGAAAGGCTACTCAAACTACAGGCCGCAAGAACACTCAAGGAGACAATCCAATGACCAGAATAGCAATCGTAACAAGAACTATCGCAGTGATGGAGGCGCACGGGGAAACGATAAGTATACCCCATTGATAAAAACTCCAAGAGAGATATTTGCAACAGAAGGCGCAAACTTCCCTAAGCCCCCACCAATGCACACCCCAGAAGGGAAGCGCAAAGGGAACGGGTATTACGAATATCACGGACAGAAGGGCCACACCACAAATGAGTGCGTCCAATTGCGCCAACTGATTGATAAATTAGTGAAGGAGGGCAGGTTGGACCATTTAGTTAAGAACATCAAGGATGGGAAAGACAGACAAAGGACCGTGGACAAGAAGGAAGCACCTAAAGATAAGGCTGACACCATCTACATGATACAATCATGGCAGCGCAAGGTTAAGCAAAAAATTAGCCAAAGATTTTCTTCCGGCCATGAAATCTCTTTCCCCACTTTGACTGCGGACAACGCAGTGGCGGAACTACTCACCATCGAAATAAACGCGGGGGGTCACGATATCCACCGTATGTACGTTGATGGAGGGGCATCCGCAGATATAATGTAAGAACATTGTTTCAAAAGGTTGCGACCTGAGATACAAAGTCAGCTAGTCCCGGCCGCGACGTCATTGACGGGCTTTACTGGAGAAAAGATATGGCCCATGGGGCAACTGCGGCTGCTAGTTATTGTCGGTAATAAGGAGCACTCCACAAAAGCTTGGATGAACTTCATGGTGATTCGGTCTCCCTCGCCATACATTGGCATTATTGGGAGATCGGGAATATCAGCCATGCGCGCAGTACCATCCACAACACATGGGATGCTTAAATTCCCAGTAGAAGGCGGCATTGTCACCCTCTACAATAACGCTGCGCCACCTGAAGAATGTAACACGGTTACATGTGAAACGATACATACTCCAGAACAGAGCGCAGCCAAAATACCGAACCTAAAAGTAGCAATCCACCCCGATTACCCAGAGCAACAGGTATCGCTCGGGGGGTCGCTGTCTGATAGGGGCAAAGCAGCCGTGTGCGCACTCCTGCAAAAGAATCTGGACATCTTCGCATGGGAACCAAAGCACATGACTGGCGTGCCGCGGTCAATCTCAGAACACAAGTTGCAAATCCGACAAGGATATCCACCAGTGAGGCAGAAAAAGCGTGGCCAAGCTCCAGAGCGCGCGAAAGCCATTTTGGAGGAAGTGCATAAGCTAGTGGACGCGGGTATCATGCGAGAATTCTACTACCATGACTGGCTTTCTAATCCAGTGATGGTTAAAAAGAGCGATGACAGTTGGCGGATGTGCATAGACTTCACGGATCTCAACAAAGCATGTCCACAGGACTGCTACCCATTGCCAAAGATAGACTGGAAGGTGGAATCTTTATGCGGATACCCCTTTAAATGTTTCTTGGATGCATATAAAGGGTACCATCAAATTCAAATGGCTAAGGAAGACGAGGAAAAGACAGCTTTCCACACGAGCCAAGGTGTCTATTGCTATACGAAGATGCCTNAAATCCATCTCAGAGATGGAAGTATCTACGGTGATAGAGGAACAAGGTCCTACATGGATGACCCCTATCATCGAATTCATAAGTAAAGGCATACTCCCCCAAGAACAGAAGGAGGCTCGACGGATACGGCGCACAGCGCAGCGATTCGAGCTTAGGGATGGCGTCTTATACAGGCGCTCATTCTTGCAACCATGGCTTAGGTGCGTTGGACCTCTCCAGGCAGATTACGTACTCTGAGAGATCCACGCTGGTTCATGCAGTATGCACTCAGGACCACGGTCTGTTGTGGCACGAGCCTTACGATCAGGATACTACTGGCCCACTATGCACCGTGATGCGCGGGATATGGTACGGAAGTGTAGCGGCTGCCAAGTTCATAAACCCATCCCGCGTCGACCACAGCACAAGCTAACACCCATCACATCGCCATGGCCGTTCTACAAGTGGGGTATAGACATTGCTGGACCCTTTCCCGTTGCCGCAGGAGGATTGAAATTCCTTATTGTGGCAATAGACTACTTCACTAAGTGGATTGAGGCAAAGGTGGTGGCAACGATAACAGGTAACCAAGTGAAGCGATTCGTGTGGGACAACATAGTATGCCGCTTTGGATTACCTGGGGAAATCATCTCAGACAACGGAAAACAATTCCTCGACAACCCGTTCAAAGAATGGTGCGAGCAACTGCATATCACGTAACACTTCGCGTCAGTAACACACCCACAAACCAATGGCTTGGTTGAATGCGCAAATCGCAGCCTAGGCGAAGGAATTAAAGCGCGTCTGGACAGACACAAAGGAAGATGGTGGAGGAGCTGTCGCATGTTTTATGGGCGCACCGCACAACTATCAAGGTTAGCAATGGAGACACTCCCTTTTCTATTGTNGAGCAACTGCATATCACGTAACACTTCGCGTCAGTAACACACCCACAAACCAATGGCTTGGTTGAATGCGCAAATCGCAGCCTAGGCGAAGGAATTAAAGCGCGTCTGGACAGACACAAAGGAAGATGGTGGAGGAGCTGTCGCATGTTTTATGGGCGCACCGCACAACTATCAAGGTTAGCAATGGAGACACTCCCTTTTCTATTGTCTATGGGACAGAAGCTGTCATACCGGCCGAAATTGGGATGCCAACTATTTGCACAGCGGAAGTTAATGTTGCTACAAATGATGATGAGCGGCGCATAGACTTGGATCTATTGGAAGAAAGGCGTGAATGCGCAGCGATACGGGAAGAAAAAGCCAAGTCAAAGATGAAAGGATACTACGACGCTAAAGTACGAAGCACTTCATTCAGACCAGGCGATTTTGTATATCGCGCAAACGACTCAAGCCGCGCAGAAGATACTGGAAAGCTCGGACCAAAGTGGGAAGGACCTTACGAGGTCATCGAAGCACTAGGAAAAGGCGCGTACAAGCTGCATGATAAGGATGGCCATGAGCTACAACGCACATGGAACATTCGGAATCTCAAGAGATGCTATCTTTAGAAAGGGCTACGGCCCCACACATGGATACCTACGCACTTTAGTACGTGCCCCAATAAAGATCCATGTATTTCCGTTCTTGTTTCTTTTATTTATCTAGACAAGTAATTTCTTTTTCTTTTACAAAAACTTGCAAGTATTAATTAAAATTCGCGGTTTCTAGCTAACTCCGCGATACATTTTCTCTACATTGTTATTTAAATACTCTTTATGTTTCAATGTGTTGGTTACATTATCTTTGGCCTACATGGCGTGCATGCACTTATTAATACCCACGATGGTAAAAGGATGAGTAAACCTACTAAATAACTCGTTGAGTAAGAGGGTTGCAAACCCATCAACATTGGATCACGCATCCTTGTTAAACACCTCACGCTCAAGATGTTGGCGTAAGTTCCTTCCGCAACCCACGACGGATGCGCAACATTGCACACTGTGCGCGTTTAACAATTTAGGAGCCAAGACTCTTGACTTCTTAAAATGGTATTTGCAGTACGCTGCATGCCCACCCATACACTTGTAAAATTTCATACATGACTATGATCTTTAAGTTATTAATTCCATACACGACTATGGTCTTTCATTAATGGTATAAGTTATTAATACCTTATAAACCTTTCTAAGTACGCTTATGATGGTTTGATTTCTAGACATAACTTGGAAGTCTTTTACGTGAAGATAATGACCAAGTATACACTTAAAAAGGAACCACGAGTTCATACGCAATTATAAGGGATTATCGACTCCATAATCTCTCTGGACAAACCTTCAACTCAAGGAAGTCTTTTCTGCGTAAGGCAAGAAGTCAAATGCACATATAAGAATGCAAACGCGCATACAACTAAGCTGGATTTTATTATATACCATGAGTCATTACAAAAACTTAGACTTAACAAGCACATATGCTACAAAAGTGCAAGTCTATTACAAGGAAAGAGCACGACCCAATGACTCAGATGCTGGAAGCACGCCTAAGTGTGGAACAACCCTCCTGAGCCACAGCACTCCCAGCCTCCTCAAGCTTCCTCAGCAATTCACAATCTTGGGGCGACACAGTCGCAACAGTAACTGGCACCCCATCCGACCTTGGGATATGTGCAGCACCAAGACCACAGAGGATGGCTTTACCCTTTATACCCTCTTTCCTTGCGAGCCTCTTGGCATGAGCTTCTAACGACTCTTTGAGAGAAATTTCTTTCTCAAGGGCGAAGGGATTCAAGAGGTCGCGTGGGCGCGCAAAAATTGAAACCTGCAACTGAGACACGTCAGGTTTCAAAAAGTAGTCAAGCTGCGTCTCAGCCCCTTCGGACATATGCCTCGCTAAGGTTAGTCCCTGCATGATGACCCCAATGGGGTAGTCTTGATCGCGCTCCATCTGTGCGATATGTGGAAGCTATAGAAGCTTCATCTTCTCCATCGCAGCGATAAGCTTAGCGTACACGTCCCCATCATAGCCTGAAACTTGGGAGACGGGTACGGTCAACAGCTTGTCTTCATGCAGCTTCTCAACTGCCTCCGATTTGCCACGCGCGATGGCACACTCCACAACATCCCCGAAGGCCCCTACCACTTCAGGGGATTCCCAAGTATTCAGGGCAGCGAGACGCAGACCATGGCTGATGAGCCACCTGCGAACAAAAACATGACAATAAGTCAAATAAAAAAAGATAAAAAACAGCAAGTGGAAATTCAGAGAAGTACAAAGAATAACAATTTACCTGCGCTCAGCGACAGCGGAAACTAAATGAGGATAAAGCTCCTCATCATACTCGATGGTGAGCTTGCGAAGTTTGGCCTCCTGCCTCTCCAGCGCGCTCTCCACAGTCTGGCGAAACTGGTCCAACTGAGCGAAGTGAGCGTCCTTGTTCCGCTCCATATACTTCAAGGCCCATATGCAGTTGGCCTTGTAGTCCTTCGCACCAGCACGCTCTTGCTTTATTTGGGCAAGTAAGGCCATCTTCTCTTCAGCAAGGACTTTGGCGTATGAGTTGCTAGATTCCAACTCCGCCTAGGCACTGGCCAATTGTACCCTCAGATGCGCAATTTCCTTGTCCTGCTGCGCAGAGCGACTACTCTCTCCAGCATACCTGGACCTCTGTTGTGCAACCAGCGTCGCCTGGTGCGCAGCGGCTACACCCAACTCCTCTATGAAGTGACCAGTGGACGTCTCCTAAAAAACCCTTACGCCAGAAGTTTGGCTCCCCTGCGTAGTCTCTTCAGTGTCGGGGGGGCTAGCCGGCGTAGAAGCATCTCCAGCAGCTTCATCACTGCACGCACAAAGGAAAAGCCTAGAGTCATTTTAATTTCAATAAAGATAAAGATGACTTAGTCAAAAGCTGAGTTCGCTACTTACTTAGGGAGCGGGGCTTCAGTTGTTTCCTGGGGACGCACGCCCTCCGACAATGCAGCATCCTCATCCGCAGTTTGGCGCGTCCTCTTGGACGACTCTGTGTCATAACCACCAGAAGACGCTCTCTTGCGCTTCAGTGGCTGACTCTTCTCCTCCTCCTCTTCTTCGCTATCCACCACAAGGATCCTTGCACTGGCAGACGAATGTGTGCGCGATCGCTGTGGAGATTGGGCCTGCTGATTTCGCATGCTAGTTATGGGTGTCGCCTCTAGAATAGCGGGGGCGACATTCTCTGGTTCCTCCTGCGCCATTTCCATAGTGCGCCCAGCAGTGTCCTCCAATATGGGCGTCTCACCCTCCCTCAACGGGCGCACCCCGACAGTTACCAGGGTGGGCTTTGTCAGCTTCACAATGGACAAAAGATCCATCTCTGCGCAACGAAGATGAACAAAGAAAGAGTTACATAAACGATATTAGAAAATGAGCGCTTACAATACTAAAGCGAAGGAGAGGAAGGACGAGCACCCACCCCGATTCTCTTCATCCAAAAAGGTTGGCACCTCGTCCGGACCCTGAAAGAAGTTGCGACTGATTCCCATGTGTACCAAAAACTCCTCAGGGAGGGAGTTGATGGGAATGCGGTTAGCATTTATGGTCTCAGCGTCATCCGTACTATATGAACGGGGGTTAGGACGCTCATCCCTCGGCAAAGTCCCTTGCGTATAAAAGTCAAAACCCCATGGGAAGACGGCGCTATCAATCCAGAAGAACCTTTCCCTCCAGTTTCTTAGCAAATCTACCTTTTCCGTATAGCACTGCAGTGGTCCTGCGCGCTTGGAAAAGGTGACCCACCCGTTTGACCACGTTGTGTGGTAAAACACGCGGAATAGGTTAATGGTAGGGGTGATCGCTAATAAGCGACAGCTTATCTCAAAATAAGTTATCTTCGCTGCGCCAATGCAGTGAAGTTGGGAGATGTGCAAACGATAAAGATTAAGCACATCGCACAAGAATAGGGACAAGGGTACACGCTGGTTCCCGAATTCGAAGAACCGCGTATATACCCCTACCTTTCCCTCAGGGAAGTCCGCAATGGACGCAGTCGCCGCCGGCACTACCGGATGCAACGCGAGCGGGATAAAATAATCCGAGGTGAACTGAGTAAGGTCATCCTCGGATATATCGGAGTGGAAATCAGATAATCGGTGAACCATCGTTAGTATTTTAGGATTTTCAATGCGCACGCGCTAATACCTTTGAGAATAGTGAGTTTTGACTGCTGTGAAAGATTTTTTTTGGCTATGGAGGAAATGGTAGTTTTTTACGATGAATCACACAGTGAAGGGTAACTTACCCTTTATATAGGGTTACCATGCCCATGGATGACTGACACGTGGACTCCACTAACTCTCATCATGTGGCTGAGAACTCACAAGGTACAACACCTTTTGCACTTTTCCACATTTCTCGAGGAAGATTTTTTTGGACTTATAAGGACTAGATTCATCGAATATCCCTTTAGGCGGGAAACGTTTGAACTTATCCGCCACGTATTGGGGGCACGTTTTTCGCTCTGAATGATAGTCTAGCATCCGCGGTTTCACCGTGCGCATGCTAGACTGGGGGGACATGATGACGTATAGTCTATATTCGGGTCACGAACCCGATTATTGGACATCACTAATACTTAAGCCCACCACGTGTGGGCTACTATGATAACGGTTTGGGCTCACGAAGGCCCAAACCTAAAGTTATTTATGGTTTTGATATTAGATATCTCTTATTTATGGGATATATATCATATAACCGATATAGGCGGACACGCCGAAGAGTGAGGAACACGAAACCTATAAGGTTTCGTATGTATATATAGGGCATCACGGCTCTCGTTAAAGGTACGATATCACAACCCTAACTCTTCTACAAACCCTAAAACCGATTACTTACTCTCATGTCAGAGGATAATCATGGGAAACAATCCCACGATAAGCCTAACGGTGTCTTTTTGTTTTCTTAGTAAGCAGGTCTCAAGAATTACAACCGAATTGGTACTCAAGACAAGGAACGCCCAACTTTTGTATCAACAATCGGGTTGAGATAACTCAACAGTTCCGTAAGGGAATACTTTGGTAACAGTGAAAGGCCCAGATCAACGGGTTTTGAGTTTGCCCGAGAAGATCTTTAATTGTGAATTGAAAAGAAGGACTCGATCACCGACGTTGAAAATGCGGTTCTTAATCTTGGAGTCATGAATCTTCTTTGTCTTTTCCTTATAGATCAAAGAGTTCTCGTATGCCTGATCACGAAGTTCATTTAATTCATTCAGCTGAACTTTACGGTGATCACCCGCTGTCTGAAGATCAAAGTTAGCATGCTTCAAGGCTCAGTAGGCTTTGTGCTCAAGCTCGATCGGTAGATGACACGCCTTTCCGTATACAAGTTTATAAGGAGTACACCCGATGGGTGTTTTGTATGCAGTACAGAAGGCCCAGAGTGCGTCATCTAGTTTATCCGACCAAGAGGCACGGTTTTCACCTACTGTCCGCTCCAGAATTCTTTTAATACCACGGTTGGAAACTTCCACTTGCCCACTTGTTTGGGGGTGATACGCGGTAGAAAGACGGTGAGTGACACCGTACTTAAGCATGACTTTTGCGAATTGATCATTGCAAAAGTGCGTACCGCGATCACTGATGATGGCACGTGGAGTTCCGAACCTAGCAAAAAGAGATTTCAAAAATTTCACGACAACTCGGGCATCGTTGGTGGGTAACGCTTTCGCCTCAACCCATTTTGACAAGTAGTCAACAGCCACGAGTATGTATTTGTTTCCCCGAGATGATGGAAATGGCCCCATAAAGTCAATGCCCTAGACGTCAAAAATTTCACAGACTTGGATGGCGTTTTGAGGCATCTCGTTTGTCATTGAAAAATTCCCGTGACGCTGACAAGCGTCACAAGCTTTGACTAAGTCATGAGCATCTTTGTAGATTGTGGGCCAATAGAAACCGGAATCAAACACCTTTTTGGCGGTGTAATTCGGACTATGATGTCCCCCCGTGGGTCCATCATGACAAGCTTTGAGAATATCCATGGCTTCTTGGCCATGGACACACCGTCTGATGACTTGATCGGCACAGATTTTGAACAAGTAGGGGTCGTCCCAGAAGTAATGTTTAACATCTTTGAAGAACTTATTCTTATGTTGGGACGACATCCCTTTCACAACAAAGTTACCCGCATGGTAGTTTGCAAAGTCGGCAAACCATGGGGTAGTAGAGTCGCCATGAAAAGAAACCGCATTGAGTGTCTCGAGAGGAAACGTTTCATTTATTTCCTTTTTCTCGAACACATCCTGGTGAGGGTTTTCTAATCGGGATAAGTGATCAGCCGCTAGGTTCTCAGCTCCTTTTTTTTATCACGGATGATGATATCAAATTCTTGTAGGAGGAGAACCCATCGGAGCAATCTCGACTTTGCATCTTGTTTGGCAAAGAGATATTTCAGAGCCGAGTGATCCGTATACACTATGCATTTGGTCAAGATTAAGTATGGCCTGAACTTCTCAAAAGCATACACCACGGCTAAAAATTCTTTTTCCGTTGTGGTGTAATGAGTCTGATCTTCGTTCATAGTTTTACTTGCATAATGTATAGGCTGGAAGTGTTTTGTTTTGCGTTGCCCCAAGACCGCGCCTATAGCAAAATCACTTGCATCGCACATGAGCTCAAACGGTAAGTCCCAATCGGGGGCAACTAATATCGGTGCTTCGGTAAGCTTTTTCTTGAGAGTTTGAAAAGCTTCGATGCACTCGGGAGAGAAGATGAAAGGAGCATCTTTTTCAAGAAGATGAGTCATAGGCCGGGCGATTTTGGAAAAATCTTGTATAAATCGACGATAGAATCCGGCATGACCAAGGAAACTACTGACACCTTTGACAGTGGTGGGATGAGGTAATTTAGCAATGACATCAACTTTAGCTCTGTCGACCTCAATCCCGCTCTTAGAAATCTTATGGCTGAGGACAACGCCCTATTTAACCATAAAGTGACTCTTCTCCCAATTTAGACAAAGATTGGTGTCTTCACACCGTTTGAGCATGTTTTCTAAATGGGAGAGACATGATTGGAAAGAATCCCCAATGACCGAGAAATCATCCATAAAGACCTCCATAGTTTTCCCGATCATGTCGTGAAATATGGCCATCATACACCTTTGGAACGTGCCTGGAGCATTACATAAGCCAAAAGGCATACGTCGGTAGGCAAAAGTTCCGTAGGGGCATGTAAAGGTAGTCTTTTCTTGATCCTGCGGATCAACGGGAATCTGGAAGTAACCCGAGAAACCGTCTAGGAAACAATAGTACTCATTTCCCGCCAATCTCTCGAGTATTTGGTCCATGATGGGTAGAGGAAAATGGTCTTTACGGGTGGCGTCATTTAACTTTCGATAGTCAATGCACACTCGCCATCCCGTAACCAATCGAGTTGGAGTCAACTCGTTTTCTTCATTTGTGACAACAGTAATGCCACCCTTTTTTGGAACACAGTGAATGGGACTAACCCAAGGACTATCAGAGATAGGGTAAATCAATCCGGCATCAAGAAGTTTGATAACTTCTTGTTTGACGTGGATTTTTGGATTAACTCTTCTCTGTTGTTGAACTCCCGGTTTAAAGTCATCCTCCATTAAGATTTTGTGGGTACAGAATTCAGGGTTAATACCCTTGATGTCGGAGAGTTTCCAAGCAATTTCTTGCTTGTGTGACTTTAAAACCTTTATGAGAGCAACTTTTTCCTCATCTTTTAAGTCTTTTGCAATTATGACGGGTAATTTATCATCACCTTCCAAAAATGCATATTCAAGATGAGGTGGTAAGTCCTTAAGTTCGACCTCAGGAAATTCATCAGTTTTCTCAACATTTTTGATTTCCTCGTTATGAAGTTCTTTTGGGGGAGAAAGGGGAGATGGATCTTCATTTAGCAATCTTTCAAGCAAAAGAATATCCCCCTCAGGATCAAGATAGCCATCCTCGATTTCATGTGGAATTGAACTATCTTGAGCAAGAAAAGCATCGACCTCTTACAAAAGGAAGTCACTTCCCTCAAAAGGAGTGAGAGAAGGGGAAGGGTCGGCTAGGATAGGTTGAGAAGAAGGAGTGGAATCACCACTCGAAGAATTATGAACATAACCAAGAATTTCTTGAGAATATTCTTCCGAAGCAACATCGATGACATCAATTCTGTTAATTTCTGCTGCGTCATAATTGGAAGAGTATCTCGAAGTCTGATCAAGGTTGAATGTGATGGCTTCATTACCAACACGTAGAGTGATTTCTTCTTCAAAGACATCGATCAAAGCACGGCCCGTTCTTAGGAATCCCCTCCCTAAAATGAGAGGAACCCTCGGATCTACATCGAAGTCAACAACCACGAAATCGGCCGGAAAATGGAACTTTCCTACTTTCACAAACACATCTTCGGGAATGCCGAGGGGACAAGATATAGAACGATCTGCAAGCTCGAGAGTCATGCAGGTAGGATTAAGTGCCGGAAGAGAGTTTCTTCCAGACTGAGTGAGGCATCAGGTTGATGCTTGCACCAAGATCGGCCAAGGCAAAGCATTCAACCATCCCTGGGAAAATGCAAGGAATGAGAAATTTCCCGGGATCTCCCAGCTTTTCGGGAAGCTGTTTCAACAGGACCGCAGAGCAGTTCTCGTTTAACGGAGTTTTTGCCATCTCAAAGAGTTTTTCCTTGTTGTTTAACAGATTCTTGATTGTTGATGCAAACTTGGGCATCAGAAGAAGAGCATCCGCGAAGCTTATGTCAAAATGTAATTCTTTGAAAATTTGGAAAAATTTGTCCAGTTGGTGACTAGTTTCTTCGCGGAGCTTTTGATCTTGCAAACGTGACGGATAAGGAATCGAAGGCTTAGGGACGGGTTTTTCAACGGGAACAACTAGAGGTTCAAAAACAACTCCAGGTTTGGATTTGGGTTTCGGGACTAGGATAACTTGAGGGTGGACGTTGTCGGTATCTCCGTTATCAGCAGGAAGTACCGTGTCCGTAGTAACCTCAGGTTCAGGTTCCGCTACCTCGAGAGAAAGAGAAGAAGGGGTAGCAGGACCGTGGGTCCTTTGTATGAAACTCCACTTCAGGTGGTGATCGCCTTAACATCGCCCCTCGGATTAGCGACCGTGTTGCTAGGAAGTACTCCTGAGCCCGAGGGTCGATCATTTAAAGACTTCTTAAGTTCAGAGATTTGGCTGATCAATAACCGATTTGTTTCCTCTTGTGATTTCATGAATTGTTTCAACTCATCGGAGGAAGACTGGGGTTGAACAACGTTTTGATTTTGGTTTTGGTTAGGAAAATTTTGAGCACGGTTGTTTTGAAATTTTCCTTGATGTTGGTTGTTGTTACCCTGAAAATTGTTTCCTGATGAAAATTATTACCCTGATTATAAAAATTCCCTTGATTATTATGACCTTGATTTCTTTGAAAATTTCCTTGGTTTTGAAAGCCCTGGCTTTGACCGGAATTGAAATTCCCTTGGTTGTTAAAACCTTGGTTCATTCGATTTTGGTTCTGATTTTGATGAAAATTTTGGTTCCGGTTTTGAGCATTCTGATTTTGAGATTGATTGAAACCGGGTGGTCCGAGATAATTGTTGGAACGATAGCTTAAGAGATTACGGTCCCCCTGTGGCTGGTAAGAGTTACCCCCCACATTGTAGGAACCTTGAGCAGCATATACGTTCTCTTGAGCGAAGCTACCAATGGCTGGGCACTCAGTATATGGATGTGGACCACCACATGTTTCACAACTTGGTGACATCTTTGACTTGTTGGTTTTGGATTGTTTGGTTCATCCTCAACATAGCCGTAGCGAAATCATCCATCTTTTTAGTCAGAGCTGCTATTTCAGAAGATGGTGGAGTGATAGACTTACATGACTCATTCCTCTCGGCTGAGGAATCCCAAAAGTTATGGTGGGCAGTCATGTTTTCAATCAGATCGTAACACTCCTCGGGACGCCTTTTCATAAAGGTCCCACTAGCAGCAGCATTGAGAATATCACGGTGTCTTAATGTCAGACCATTATAGAAAGTATCTATTATGGTAACTTGTAACATATTGTGGTTGGGACACCGATCAATAGCAAGCTTGTAACGTTCCCATGCCTCAAATAAGGGCTCGTCGGGATGCTGTCTGAAGTTGCTGATGTCATTTCTCAGTTTAGTTACCATGGATGGTGGAAAGTATTTTGCTAAGAACTTGGTAACCATTTCATCAAAAGTATGGATCGAATTTTTTGGGAGACGATCAAACCAGGCAGTAGCATGATGAGTGAGAGAATATGGAAAGAGATATAAGCGAAGGCCGTCTTCGGTGACACCATTCTGCTTCATACTCTGGGTGACGGTTAAAAATTTATCGAGATGCTTGTTTGCATCGTCACCGGGTAAACCGTGGAACTAGCACGAATTCTTGACTTGCTGGATCATGTGGTGCTTGAGTCCAAAGTCCGTGGATCCAATAGTGAGTGGTGCAATGGGTCCTCCCCTCCCTTTCATGGTAGGCTGACACAACTCCTCCATCGTTCGGAGATCAGGAGTTGCATCAGTATTGGGAGGGGGTGGAGGTGGTGGTGGGTCATCGTCGGGCATTTTTACGGGTGTTTCTTCAATTGCAAGCAGTTCAGCTATGCTTCTTCGACGATTTCTCCTTGACTGGGAACGAGTGCGCATGCACTAAAAATATTCACAAGTAAAACAAGACTGAGGCAAAACGACAGAGAACTTAAACCAATAATCACAATGTGAATGACTTCTTTAAAAAAGGTACACCAATTCACAAGGACACAAAGGCAAGTTTTAATCTTTTGTTTGGGAACTTATTAATGATCATACACCCAGTTGGGTAGTATTCTGCCTTGATTTGCGGTGGTAATATTTTATGTATTTATTTAACAAGAAAACAAATGTTTTTGGCTTTTCGGGGTGTGTGTAAAAAAACTTGGGAATTATTTTTGGAATCGATTCGTTAACCGAAATCGTTCCTTTAAGACTACTCGCAGGGTGGCGGAAGAGAAAGAATGGATCTCTTTTCGGTTCGCAATTTAATGTCAGAACCTCCGTATTCCACCTGTATAGGTTGTAATCTTAAAGATAACGAAGTAATTTAACTTCACGATTTGTTTTGTTGTTTATGATTTTTTTTTGTGTTGTTAACACTTCAGGAGAAGTGTTAATGACTTTTTTTTATTTGATTTTGATTTTTTACAAAAATTTTACAAAGTGATGTGATTTGTACAAGGAGGGTTTTGAAAATCACTAAACTTAAACGTTTTTGAAAACACGCAACAACCTCCCCGGCAGCGGCGCCAAATTTTGACTCCTCCCAAACTAACCAGTTAACCAGGTGTGGTCAACAAGTCAAATATGAGAGAGGAGAGATCAATTTATGATCCGATGCAAGCACAGTGTATTCCCGGGTCGTTATGTCCCAGCGAGATTGAAATTGTATTTGGAAAACGTTCAAGGGATTCAGTGATTGGGAATAGTAACAAATAATGATTTGGATTTGTTTTACACTATTGATTATGATGAAAATAACACAGGTAAACAATATTAACAATTACAGGAAATCAGATAAACCTAAAACGTATTAAAATGCAAATGCGTACTGAAAAAGTGGGAATTGAACAAAAATAAACTACAGGGGGTGAAAATGACTTTTTTACAAACTTAATATAAAAAGAAAATTTTATAAAAAAGAAAAATATTTTTTTTGATTATTTTATTATTTAATATTAATTAAAAACTATTTTAATACTTATAATAACTATTTAAATTAAACTAAATATAATATAATAATAAATAAAACTAAGAAAATGAAAATTTATTTTTAAAAACACTAAAATAACTTAAAAATGATATAAAAACTAAAAATATGTATTTTTGTCTTTTTCTGAATTTAATATTAATTAATTACTAATTATATTAATTAGACTAATTTAACTAATTTAAATTAAAAATTATACTACAAATGACTTAGAAAATTAGAAAATATTTTATAAAACTAATTAACTATTACAGGAATCTTAAAAAATTATAAAAAGTTTATAAAAATTATTATTAAACTATTTTACTAATTATTTACTTAATTACTAATTAAAAACTATTTAAACTAAATTAGATAAGAATAATAGCAAATGAACAGTAAAAACTATGAAACTAATTTCTAAAAATACATTATAATTAATAAGAACTATAAAAATTATAAAAAGATACTAGTGATTAAAAATAAACAGTAAGTGATTTTCTTTTTGGTTTTTTAATTAAAACTAATTAAACTAATATTAATTATTATAAAAACTAAATGAAAAGATACAAATCTAAGAAAATTAATAGAAATACTACAAGTGAACAGGAACTTATGAAAATTATAAAATTGAAAATTGCTTTTTGAAAAAGCTGAACAATAAGCCAAATGGCTTAAATAGAAGCTATCACTTTATTAAAAGTGATGATTTTTTTGATTTTTCTTTTTGGAAACTGTTTATATACTAAAAATGAACAACTTTTGTAAAAACACTTTTGCTTAAGCTAAAAAATAAGCAATGTGTGAGCTTATGATTCTCACAGTGAGTTTTTGGTTTAAAAATGGATTTGAGAAGCTACTTAGAAAGCTATATAGTGAGAACTAGTGGTAAAACAAGATGCAAACAAGTTTCTTATACTGGAAATAAGCTGTAACAACAAGAAAAAAGGCACTGGATAAGCTAGAACAAGGAAATAAGCACTTCCAATTTACCCTGTCAAACCAACAGGTCTGCAAGGAATTTGTAGACCAAATTTAGCTAGGGGCAAAGGATCAGAGGCGAAAAGTAAGCTTTGATGTAACAAGCTGGCTTATTGAGGTTCCCAAAAAGCCAAGAATCTCACACTGGGGCCCACTATTAAGCTCTGAATGAGCTTATGAATGTGCTTATGAACACTGATGAACTAGTTATGCAATGGGATTGGGACAAGCTAAAAGCCACAAGCAGGCTTATCAAATAAGCTGCAAATTGTAAAATAAGCCCTGGACCCTTGAGTCTGATAGATAAGCTTCACAAGAAGCCAAAATACACAAGCTAATGTTCACTAATGAAGCTTATGCAAGCTTTTGAAAAAGGCTAGTGAGACTGTGAGCAGGGCAACCTTGTGAAAAAGGGCTAACAAAAAGCTAACAATTAAGCAGTTTTACCTAAGAAATAAAAATAACTAAAAATACTCTAATAAAGATGACCAGTGAAATATTAATACCCAAAAAGCTCAAATCCTAACACTCTATATTAAACCCTAAAGAAAATCACCAAGTTAATTCAAAAACTTTTTAACTGTAAGATTTGACTTTTTGATTTTTGCAAAATGTTGACTTTTGTGAGATTTGGTTGATCCTAACTGACTTAATATGATGTTATAAGTTAAAATGAAACTAATTTAGGCNTTAATAAGAACTATAAAAATTATAAAAAGATACTAGTGATTAAAAATAAACAGTAAGTGATTTTCTTTTTGGTTTTTTAATTAAAACTAATTAAACTAATATTAATTATTATAAAAACTAAATGAAAAGATACAAATCTAAGAAAATTAATAGAAATACTACAAGTGAACAGGAACTTATGAAAATTATAAAATTGAAAATTGCTTTTTGAAAAAGCTGAACAATAAGCCAAATGGCTTAAATAGAAGCTATCACTTTATTAAAAGTGATGATTTTTTTGATTTTTCTTTTTGGAAACTGTTTATATACTAAAAATGAACAACTTTTGTAAAAACACTTTTGCTTAAGCTAAAAAATAAGCAATGTGTGAGCTTATGATTCTCACAGTGAGTTTTTGGTTTAAAAATGGATTTGAGAAGCTACTTAGAAAGCTATATAGTGAGAACTAGTGGTAAAACAAGATGCAAACAAGTTTCTTATACTGGAAATAAGCTGTAACAACAAGAAAAAAGGCACTGGATAAGCTAGAACAAGGAAATAAGCACTTCCAATTTACCCTGTCAAACCAACAGGTCTGCAAGGAATTTGTAGACCAAATTTAGCTAGGGGCAAAGGATCAGAGGCGAAAAGTAAGCTTTGATGTAACAAGCTGGCTTATTGAGGTTCCCAAAAAGCCAAGAATCTCACACTGGGGCCCACTATTAAGCTCTGAATGAGCTTATGAATGTGCTTATGAACACTGATGAACTAGTTATGCAATGGGATTGGGACAAGCTAAAAGCCACAAGCAGGCTTATCAAATAAGCTGCAAATTGTAAAATAAGCCGTGGACCCTTGAGTCTGATAGATAAGGTTCACAAGAAGCCAAAATACACAAGCTAATGTTCACTAATGAAGCTTATGCAAGCTTTTGAAAAAGGCAAGTGAGACTGTGAGCAGGGCAACCTTGTGAAAAAGGGCTAACAAAAAGCTAACAATTAAGCAGTTTTACCTAAGAAATAAAAATAACTAAAAATACTCTAATAAAGATGACCAGTGAAATATTAATACCCAAAAAGCTCAAATCCTAACACTCTATATTAAACCCTAAAGAAAATCACCAAGTTAATTCAAAAACTTTTTAACTGTAAGATTTGACTTTTTGATTTTTGCAAAATGTTGACTTTTGTGAGATTTGGTTGATCCTAACTGACTTAATATGATGTTATAAGTTAAAATGAAACTAATTTAGGCGATGCTAACTGCTTATGAACAGATATGAAAGACTTGAGACCCTAAATCCTCACATTAACCACTTATGGTGAGATTAAAGTTTATTTTGACTTTTGAACAAAGAGGTCCTGAATTTTATGTTTGATATTACCTATTGAGATCTAAGGTATCCTGGTTTAACAAAGAACAACACCATAAACCCCTTGGAACACAGGAAATACACCTTAACCAAACACACCTTAACTAATGTGAAAATGAGATTTATGAAGCAGTGGACTGTTTTAATCTATGAAATTGATTCCAAAGGGCACAATATGATATAATAAGCAGATATGAGCAGATACACACCAACAAGAACACCAATTACATAAGATTACTATGATGCAAATCTATTCAGTGAAATGGATAATCTAAGAAACAAAGAAACCCAAGAACACACAGGCAATACTAAGCTATATTATCACATAAGAACACTGAATAAGCACTCAAAACACATAGATAATCAATAATAAGGTTTGCTACAGTAGAATGCAAAAAATGGACAAAAGGCTTACAAATTGCATCCAAGCCAATAACTGAGAACCAGAGGCCAAGAACCTTTCCAATAGCTTACCAATAAGCACTAACCCATGGCCATCCAAGATTTACCATGCTCCAGCTTTCTTCTTCTCTTCTTCATTGATTTTTATTTTTTATCTATTTAATGTGATTTTTGGTATTTTTGGATTTTCACTACTAAACTGAATTTTAAGGTTTCTAATAGCTTTTATAAGCTATATAAGGAGCTTATGTGATCCTAGAAGTCCAGAACAACAACCATAAACAACATGAGATTTTGAACTTGAAAATAGCATAAACTGAATTCTTGAAGAGTTAACTGAAATTGATCATTAAAACAAGTTTAAAATACACTGAATA
>LBNU01025031.1:46953-62572 GCA_014162995.1 Artemisia annua | reverse complement strand
CTTCGGTAATAAGTTGCGTCAACTGGGTTTCCATCTTCCGCCTTGACCAACTTAGTGCCAGGATCCATAGGTATCTTTGTATCATTACTATCCATCATACTTGTTTCTTTCGAGATCTTGTTAATATATCCTGTTTGCTTGATTGTAATGTCTTCTCCTGTTTGTGAAACTTCTATCCCAAGGTAATAAGCTAGCAACCCTAAGTCGCTCATTTCAAATTTATCTTTCATTTGGGATTTGAACAAGTCAATTTCCTTCTTTGGAGTGCCCGTGATTATCAAATCATCTACATAAACTCCAACTATAAGCGTAGAAGTCTTGCTTCTTTTCGTATAAATTGCTTGTTCGAGATTACATTTCTTAAAGTCTAATGACTTCAAGGTTTGATCAAGCTTTATATTCCAAGCTCTAGGTGCTTGTCTCAAGCCATACAAAGCTTTAGTAAGCTTGTAAACTTTTCCTGAGTTTCCTTGCTGAATGAAACCTTCAGGTTGTGTAACATAGACTTCTTCCTTCAATTCTCCATGCAAGAATGCTGATTTCACATCCAAGTGGTGTACTTGCCAACCATGATATGCTGCTAGTGCTAATATTAAACGAACTGTTTCTATCCTAGCAACTGGTGCAAATACTTCATCGAAGTCTATTCCTTGTTCTTGTATGTAGCCTTTTGCTACTAATCTTGCCTTATACATAACAATGTTTCCTTTAGCATCTCTTTTGGTTTTATAAACCCATTTGAGTCCTATTGCCTTTTGATCAGTTGGCAATGTTGTAAGAGTCCATGTGTTATTCTTGTTGATTGAATCTAATTCAATTTCCATGGCCTCAATCCATTTCTTATCTTTCGATGCTTCCTTAAAATTTCGAGGTTCTTCTTCTGTGAAGAATAAGCTTGGTGTTTCTACATGTTGTGCCCTTGTATAGATTTCTGTTAAATCTTGTAAACCTCGAACTGGGCTATGATCATATCTATGATGTGAACTTCCTAAAGAACTAGAAGTAGGTTCTACTTCATCTTCTGAGTTAGGGTCATAGTTGTATGTTGGTGGTGTGATTGGTGAGTCTGGATCTGATGTTGGATCCGGTATTTGATACATATTGTTATGATTGTCATTATCATTGTCATCTAAGTTGACGGGTATAGGATTCTCATTGTCAACTTCGTCTTCCACAAAACTAGCCCAAAATGTGTCTTGTGAACTTGTATCTTCTCCACTCTTATCCCAATCCCACAGTTTTGTTTCCATAAACTTCACGTCCCTACTAACATGTTTCTTCTTTTCTACTGGATCATAAAGCCTACATGCTTTTGATCCTTCCTCTACTCCTAAGTAAATCGTTGGTATGCTTCTATCCTCTAACTTCTTCAAGTGAGGTATCGTTATCTTTGCATAAGCTATGCATCCAAATATCCTTAGGTATTCCAGATTCGGTTTTCTATTATAGAGGGCTTCATATGGTGTTTTATCTTCCAGGGCCCTCGTAGGTACCCTGTTGAGTATGTAAATGGCGTGTCTAACTTCTTCCGCCCAAAAAGTTAAGGGTAACTTCATTGCTTTCATCATACTCCTAGTTGTCGATAAAACTATCCTATTCTTTCTTTCTACTACACCATTTTGTTGTGGTGAGTATGGTGCTGTCAACTGTCTTGCTATACCATTATCTTTACAGTACTTGGTGAATTCATTTGATGTAAATTCACCACCTCTATCTGTTCTTAGCATCTTAACCTTTACTTTTAACTCCATTTCAACCTTATGCCTAAATTCCTTAAATGTGTTGAATGCATGATCCTTCGATGTGAGAAAGTAGACCCACATGAAGCGTGTACAGTCATCAACTAACAAGAAGATGAGCTTCTTTCCCGAGTGTGTTGCTGGGCTTATGGGACCACAGAGATCTCCATATATCAAGTCCAACGGGTTCTCAGATCTGAATTTAGCTTTGTTTGGAAATGGTGTTCTAGCGTGTTTTTCCAATAAACATGCATCACATATCTGTCCTGCATGCTTTATTCTTGGTACTCCTGCTATTAGACCTTTGCTTGTCATCCTATCTAAGGTGTCAAAGTTCAGATGGCCTAATCTAGCATGCCATAACCATGCTTGGTTATCTATGTTTGCTAAGAGACATATAGGTGCCTCAATGTGTAGTTTGATACTGTAGAGTCGATTCTTAGATCGTTCTACCTTCATCAACAAAGTCTTATTCTTGTCATACAAAGTTAATTTGTTCCCATCCATGATGATCTTGCAACCTATCTCAGTAAGTTGTCCTAGACTAAGTATGTTGCTTTTGAGGTTTGGAATGTAGTAAACTTCCGAGATTATCTTTTGTTGTTGGTTTCTACATCCTAATAATATTGAACCTCTGCCCTTTATCTCTACATATGATCCATCTCCAAAACGAACGCGTCCAGTGATGCTTTCGTCAATATCTTTAAAATGACTTTTGATTCCGGTCATATGGTTACTTGCACCATTATCTAAATACCATATGCTAGAATCTGTTGTAGCATATTTTTGGGGTTGTATCTGACCTTCGTTTAAAAAAACTTCTTCAGTTTCGTAGCCATTAATAGTGATGGTTCTTCATCTTCTAAGATAAGGTTTGATTGTTCCTGGTTTGTTGATGGTTTTCTACACTCATTTCTTACATGACCTAATTTTCCACAGTTGTAGCATGTTACCTTACTCTTATCCCATGTTGGTTTATTATTATACTTATCTCTATGGGATGAGTTTCCGCCATTCGAGTTGTTTCTATTTCCCTTATTCTGCCAGTTTCCCCGTGAGTAGTTTGATCTACCACCACGTCTATAAAAACGTTTTCCTTTCTTAGAGTGTTCGCCTTGTGCAAACAACAAATTATCCTGGCTTTCTACTTGTCCTCCCTTTCGGAGTTTAATTCTTTCCTCGAACGCCTTAAGTCTTCCAGCGATCTCATCTAACGTAATTTTATCAAGATCGTTTGTCTGTTCTATGGATGCTACAATTTGAAGGAACCTATCTGGTGTGGAGTCTAATAGTTTTCGTACTAATAGTGATTCATCCAAAGTCTTTCCTAATTCAGTTGCCTTCGTGGCATAGCCATTCAATTTGGCTGTAAATGCATCCACACTTTCATCCTCCTTCATTTGAAGAGTCTGAAATCCAATCATCAATGATTGTAGGCGTGCTTGTTGCACCCTTTCTTCTCCAACGTGTCTCATTTTCAATGATTCCCACAATTCTTTTGCAGTTTTGCAACTAGCTACTTGTAAGATTACATCTTCCGTCAATGCTTGATATAAGAGGGCAAGTGTTGCCTTGTCCTTCTTATTGTCTACTTGCGTATCTTCCTTAGGTTCTATAGTTTCCCATAATCCATGTGCCTCTAAGATGACCTTAATTTGGATAGCCCATACCGTATAGTTTGTGGTTTTAAGTTTGGGGCATTGATATTGTGCAAAGGGTGTTATGGGTTTCACTACGTTGTTACTGGTTCCTTCATTGTCACCAGGCATCTTGGAAGTGTTTATAATCTTCACTTTCTATTCGTGTAGGAATTCTAACTTGTGTGATATTACTTAATACTACGGGAACAAGTGATAATTCTAGGGAAATCCTAATAAATACTATGGACTTCTAATAGTATAAACTAAATATCTATACTATAAATATGAAGTGAAATCCAAAAGATTGAGATTATATTGTGACCTTGTGTGTTTGTCACACGCGTATTTCCTTCAAGTTCCACAAGTTTGTACCACGTTGTTTTTCTCCTTTTGTGTCTCGGTAAAACACAAGTAACAACAAATTACCCGCGGTAATTTTTGTTCCAAAAGACCAAGCGTGTTGCTTGTCTTTGTTATACTACTCGTCGGTAGTATTGCCAACAAGTGATATCCTTGTTTGCCCTTCGTTGCTTGTACACAATCTACAATATTCCTTTTCTTTTGTTCCACACCACGTTAATATTGTATATGTTTTCCAAACCAATCCTCGATTGTTTTCTTCTTCTCGGTATACCTTCTATTCCAAGCCAACGATTTTCTTTTATAAACGTACGTATTACTTCCTTTCTTTCCACCTTTGTCCGCGACAAAGAGGTCGTGTTTTGTTGTATGATTTGTGAAAGCCAACAAAAAAGAAACGATGTTTTGTTCAGTTTGTTGCGTTCAACGATCAAGCCAACACAAACAATTGAGTCACCACTTCGTTTGGTGCTTCCTCGAATGCAATTTCTACACAAGTACGGTCGTGCACTACTTTCCTTGCGTCTAAGTTATCTAGGCAACATCTTGATAGATATATGTCGCGTATTTGGATCCTGAAAACAAGTTTCAGTGGTTTTTTCCTTTGGTTTCTGAAACAAGAGTGTCTCGTTAAGGTTTAGGGTTTTCAGAAAAATGTGGAACGAAAATTTTCTTTGGTTTGTGAAAGTTAACGAAAGGTTTTTGGTTTCTGGATGTTAACGAGATGTTGTATGTGGCTCTTGATGCCAAATGTTGGTCCCAAAATTGTGTAAGAGAGATTCGAATATGAAATTGCAATATGTAAACAAACTAGATAACTTCTAAATCTTTCCAACTATTGTACAAATACAGAATATCGAGTATTTATAGGCACGAAAGGTTGCCTTTGAACCTTTGTGACTGTTCGCCCAAGGGTTGTGTCCCTTGGCCTTGATTCTGGGTCGAACGGGTATAAACCCAACAGATGTGACCCTTCGTTATATCCTAACTGCCATTTAACTAATAACTAACTTAACAACTAACTAACTTAACCGCCAAAACGGTTATAATGTTTATAACGTGCAACTTTGGTCCTTGAGGTTTCGGTTCTTCAAAATGTAAGCAATGCATCGAGATTACATGCTCACAGTATTATATCATAAATCTAAACACCTCGTTAGTTCCAAATTACCCAAAATATCTGGTGAACAACATGCAGGGGTTGTTCATTACCAAAAAAAGACTTGAAAGAGCTAATCAATCAAAAGTCTGTACCTGAGCTGAAACCATTAAAGCATTGACTGCTGCAGTGGCGGACCTAGACCAAAAACCAAGGTGGTTCCTTGATTACTCAAAGTAAATAGAATTTAACTGATCAACCTATCAACTCGTCTATATGTTGAGTCAAGTCGGGTAGGGTCAAATACTCGCATTAATCACAACTACATCACGCATACCACAAAACAAATACGGAATCCAAATTTCTTTCTTAACGTCAAGGATTTGAATAACAGTTAAAAAGAGTTCAGTCTAAAAGATCATGAAAACTTAATTTCTGAACATACTTATATGCTACTACTGTTAAACTTTTGTGTACATGATGTAAAATAATGGAAATCAATTAAGTACTACTAAAATTTTAAACTAAAAAAATAGTTTGACTGTGTATAATGTTCAAGTGCCAAGATATTTCTATTAAAAAGCAGTCTCGTTTTATCTCTTAATTGGTACTCTTCGGTATAGTGAAAAGTGAAATCTCAACCTCAAACTTAACACAAAAGATACAATATATTTAATATTAGTACATTATTTACTCTTTTTAAAAGGACAAAAGGTCACATACTACCCACTACCAATAACTTTTCTTCTTCGATTCATCTTCTAAGTAAATTCCGGCAACAATGGCAGGCAATATTTTCGACCGGATTCTTTTAATTTTTTCCCCTTTTTCTTTCTTATTAATATCTTAAAAGGTTTTTTATTGAGCTTTTTTATCTTTTTGATCTCCAAGGTGGTTCCTACTAAAATTTCAAGGTAGGTCCCGATTTTTCTCGTTACATCACTTCTTAACGATTTCACTTCCTAAGGTGGTTCCCGGGAACCACCTTGGTAAGGCATAGGTCCGCCTTTGGACTGCTGTAGCAGCAGGTCACCTTTTAGAATCCAGGTTCTTGAGTTGCATTATATGTAGCACAAACAATATCCCCTCTTCATGCACAATCTGCAATCAAACTAAGATTGCATCAGCAATCTCACAATGATATCAGCTCAATCAAAAACGAAAATTTGAATTCTGCTGCAAAAAACCCACCTATTTTCACCCGTTGCACAACCTTGCAGGCCCACCCATGTCAACGCCCTGTGTCTACAAACACCAAACTGCAGAGTCCCGATAGGTACAATAATTGAGTTTCTTCTTGCTTTTACCAACTGAAGAGATTTTTCACACATGTTAAGGAGAACTGTGTCCTCTGCAGAACTTATACTCTGTGTGGCAGATTTCATAATATATTTGTTGTTGCCTGTGGGATATGTGCAGACAAAAGGCTTTTTATAGTTTGATCCGGAAACAGACTTTCTTGCCCTATCTACCATTGAGCTTTTGTCACTCCCTCCAAAGTGATCCGATCTGAGCAAGCAAGAAAGCAATCTGAAACTCATCAACAAAAATATTTCCACCATTGTATAAAGAGACTAATGCTTTAGCACATTTTGTCACAGCCTCCAACTCTTCATCCATTAACCTGGAGAAAAAAAATAAAAAATAAAAATAAGTTACATTTGTGTTGTGGTAATAACTGTTTGATAAAACATGTACGTATAAAGGTTAAGAAAATACCTGTCTAATAAAATAAATGCAAGGTTTTCTCATAACTATCAAGAGGCAAGAAAGGACGATCTCGTCCTGCGTCATAGAATCCATCTGGCAGATAGCCGCCGACGCTACAGAATGAGGTTGTACTATATCTAGAGGACACATCCAAATCTCTGTTATCTAGTTTTATCCTTTTATCTTTATCATGACCCCCTTTTCTGAACCTTTTTCCAGTTCTTTTTTTAATTAACGTGGTGTCGTGTGCCCGGCTAGCCTTTGGAATAGAGTCTGAAGCAGCACTATTCTCCTTACAATTATCTTCAACATCTTTACCCTCAGCAGATTCAAGTGCAACACACTCACTGCTATCTGCATCATCCTGCTCTGACACATCGGAATCTGCAGAAGGTTCTTTGTTATCCACATCGACATCATTGACTGATGAATCTTCAAGAAGGGGCTCAGGTGGGACGATATCATCGGACGATTCATAAATTCCATTAGCAGCTTGATTTGAAACATTGAGAGAATCTTCACCTTTCCGATTCCTAGACATGTTCAAACGCTCTTGGCGAGCTTTCTCCTGCAAATTGCAAGGCCTCTCCCACTGTTTTTTGAACCTTTTTTGAGAAGATCTATTTGAAGAAGATACAGTTGAATGCAACAACGAGGATGCAACAGAGCCTATTTAAGATTTGATTAAAGTTAGTTTAATAATCTAGAGAAAAATACATGGCCTAATGAGTAAAGATGTTAAATATTAAAAGAAGATGATCAGGCCTACCATTAATGGAATCATCATGAAGGTCTGTGACAGTACTTTCAAGTACATCCATCTCTACAGATGAGCTGAAGGATTCACCATTGGCCATGTCTTCATTATTCCCCTCAAGATCACAGGTTATCCACACAGGTACTTGAAAAAAAACTCTGAAGCTTATTGTACTACGGAGTATAACAAAAGAAATATTCACCTTGCTCTTGTTCTGTTAGGATGTAAAGAGCATAGGCGTGTCTATTGCTCTTGTTCTCTGAAACATTGTTATTAATAAAATATTTCACCTTTTGCACCCAAAAAAAAAAAAAAAAAAAAAAAATTAATGCATCAGTAATGTGTGAATAACACAAATTATAGATGTTGAATAAGTGCAGCTGAATGAGAACAATGATACCATCCTCAATGACAAAGCCCTATTGAAGTATTATACCCAAAAAATCAACAAATCCTAACAACAGAAAACTATAAATCTTTANAAAAAAAAAAAAAAAAAATTAATGCATCAGTAATGTGTGAATAACACAAATTATAGATGTTGAATAAGTGCAGCTGAATGAGAACAATGATACCATCCTCAATGACAAAGCCCTATTGAAGTATTATACCCAAAAAATCAACAAATCCTAACAACAGAAAACTATAAATCTTTAGCGATCAAACGAGAGTTGACATAAATTACATAGATTTAGGGCATACCCTGGGAACTATATAATTGTAAATGTACTTTAGGTGCAATATTCCTGTTACAAGAGTCAATCCAGTGTAAGTATCTCTCTTGTTTATACAGCAATAGGTGCAACAGCAGCCGCATTGAGATTGCCATTATAACTCAAAAAAGGAGGTTAAAACTGACCCGTATAACCCGCAGAAAGCCGTCACCAATTAGTCAACCTGAGAGCGATATATTCTTGAACCTGCGAGAAATATAGTGAACGTTTAGAGCGAAAGCACTGAAGTATGGATCAGAGTAAATAAGATTTTAAACACAACGAATGCTAATACATCTCCACTTCGTTTCATATTTTCACTCTAAAGAGCAGAACCTATCTACACATAAACTCCTAGTTATTACCTAAACGTAAGCCGCTCTAATAAGTACATAAGAATCTAAAGATAGCCTAATAATATTACAAATATACGCCGTATGTCATATATACTTTTAAACCATCACCTGATGATATAGTGGTAACTCAGCTAAACTCTTCTAGTACGATTATACATAATTCCGTAATAGTTTTCAGTTTGGTACCTAAATTTATCGAAGGGGGGTGTTTGGCATTGCGCTTTAGCTCGTCAATAATCAGTTTCTAAATCCTAAATGAGTAAAATTAGGCCCTTGATTTAATGCGTATAAAAGTAGCATTTATTATCTTTGAGATTATTAACCTATTATATCTAAATTCAAACTGGAGAAAATGTGATCCTTAAAATCTTGCTAGTGTAATAATAAAAATATGAGTTTTACCTCTCAAGGCTTTGCTTGACACCTTCAAAAGTCGTCCCATCATAAAAAGTAGCTCGCGTGCACCAACCTAATCAATCTAGCTTCACAATACAATATGACATATAGGCTTTCGCGATTGATAAATAGACTCATGTTGAACCTACAACACTTTTAGAAACTGATGTTGCTTCTTTACACACGCTATCTGCAAGTGACACAAAAAGGACGAAACGGTTTAGCATACTTATTCTACAATCTTAATAAGCATACTAAAAAGAATGTATTGTTTTTAAAACTGGTTGTCAGTACTTAGTTGTAGTGATGTTGCAGCACATGAGAAGGCCACCACACTGACATTGTAGCCAGGTGGTGAACATGAGTCGACAATTTGCTCAAAGTTCACATCTTACATACATAACTCTAATTTTTCGTTTCTATTCGATTATTGAAAGTAGTCCATTTGCTAAACTCTCTAATAAACAAAAGTGAAATATGCTTATCTGAACATTACTCGAATCGCTTCTTGAAGCACCCCTCTGCAAACAATGTATGGTTTCAGTGCGCGTACTGTTGGTTTCATCCAGTAAATGCAAGGTCTACGTATCATCCGCCTCTTATCGCATATTTGGGTGCCAAATAACCACTGGTACAAAAAGCAAACAGTATTTTAGTGAATCTATACGAAAGAAATTGAACAATGGTGATTTTGTTTCAGCTGATTACCTGTTTGCATTACATCTTGTCTTCATTTCTATCGTTTATCCTCTACAAAAAAGAATATGCATGTAAACTGGTTGTCAGTACAACCAATTGCTCTAGAGCAGTTGGCCACCGGGCTTCATCTTGGGGCTTGGGAGGGGTTGTTGCCCAGGTTCGAATCCCGCAAGGGACTAGAATTTGGGATTTTCCCCTTAGGCGAATCGGGAAAAGGAATGGGGTTATCCCCTAAGGCGAGGCTCGCGGTTGGTATCTCTGCCCGAGGTTGCGACGCTAACTCGAGCCAACAACAACTAACCCGCCGTTCTATAAAAAAAAAAAAAAAAAAAAAAAAAAAGACAAACTGGTTGTCAGTACTTGGTATGCAATGTTTTTATATCCACTAAAATAGCCACAAATTTAGCCCTAAACCTTATAAAAATTAGATCATAATCGAGTGTAAGTTTATACACCTAAAGTTCATAGTCTCGAATACACAATCAAATCATCAATGAAACAAGTAAATTAAACACAAACAGTAACATAATATTTTCGAAATTAAATGAAATAATTATGGGTGTTTTGTGTGTTGGTTTTAAAATAAATAGGTAACTTGTCAATATAAGTCCGTATTTTTAGGTGTTAGATAACAAAAAAAAGATCAAGTATTTACTCAAGGGAGTGACGAATTGTTTCGTCCAAGGTTTTCAAGGGGATCCTACGTAGGATCGTTTTCGTCTTTGCAAGATCGTGATCGTAAGATCGGATTGGGATCCTACCATTATGTCATTCTTTAATAATCTTGTAATATTATTCAAATTTACAAATTATTATATGTTATAAACACGAAATTATAAGATTGTTTCATGGAAATGTTGTCTTAAATTATGAATATGAAATGTTTAAAAAGAATCACATGTTGCATTTTAAATTATATAAAAACATAAACCATAAATTTGTAGTTTTTTAGTTTGCGGTTCGAGAAAAGTAAGAACGGATCGGAGTAGATCTTAAGATCTTACGGTCAAGATAGGGATCCTATAATATCTTAAGCTTATTAAGATCCTACGAAGGATCCGGGTCATTTTTGCTTTGTAAAATCGTACGATCCTAAGATCAAGATCGGGATCTTAACAACTATGGTTTCGTCATTAGACTTGTATAATTTTTATGACGAACAAATTTCATCGCTAATACTATAATAGTGACAAAATATGTATTTGTCACTAAATTTCGTTAATTCAAATCACAAAGCATCTAAAACATAAGTTTAGCAGTCACTTTGACTTTCTTATGACTAATATGAAGTGAGTCTTTTTAGCGACCAAAATAAATGTCGTCACTAATATTTCGTCACTATAGCTCTATAGCTCTCTCTCTCTCTCTCTCTCTCTCTCTCTCTCTCTCTCTCTCTCTCTCTCTCTCTCTCTCTCTCTCTCTCTCTTCTCTACTGTTGTGAGACAACCTAAATTTCCAACAATCGTCATACCAAACTGCAACCTAAATTTCCAACAATCGTCATACTAATTTGATGCCTAAACCTGTGTATACTCGTGTTTTTTAAAAAGTGGATCCCTTATCAATCATTTGTGGCATTTACTCATTCATAACACGAAACAGAATATACACAATCAATATAACAAACTAACTCACATATTAAAAATAACGTATGATAATCAAAACAAAACCTATGGACATCAAAATACTCTAACGAGACAACCTAAATTCCCAACAATCTTCATAACAAAAACGCATTTAACTATTGACAGACCTAAAGCCGTACACAATAAATATAACAAAGTTGAAACTCACATATTGAAACAAGTTATGATAATCAAAACACAAGACAACTCTCTTAACCCCAAACGAGACCGCACAATTCAACGCCTCAATCACCCCCATCCACTACACTGTTAACCACTTTCGGCGGGGACAAGACCCCAACTTTCCGCGGGGACGTCTCCCCGCCAAAGACTTTCTGCGGGGACATCTCCCCGCCGAAAGTCTGCCGCCAAAACCCTGTCGCTGTTAACTTTTGGCGGGGACGCACCACATTTTCCGCGGGGACTTGTGGGTCCCACATCGTTTCGTCTGGTCAAACATGCCAGCGTGGCATCGAAGTTTTTGGCGGGGACATGTCCCCGTTGAAAGTGTGACAATAAAAAAAGTGTTGTACACTTTCAGCGGGGACGTGTCCCCGTTGAAAGTGTGACAATAAATAAAATATGTCACACTTTTAGCGGGGATATGTCCCCGCTAATAACTTGTTACCCCAAAATAGTTACACACTTTTAGCGGGGACATATCCCCGCTAATAACGTGCCACCCAAAAATAGTTGCACACTTTCGGCGGGGACATGTCCCCGCTAAAAGTGTATAACCCATTTTACAGCAAATGCTGCAAAATGGGTAATTTCCAGATTTTTTCCGGAATTTTTCCGGAAAGAAATCCACAACATTACACCACAGCCTGTATATCTCAATTAATGCTACAATACACCACAAAAGATACTCACATCACAAATTCGCCAAACAAAATATCATGCATATCCAAATTCGATAAAAGTTTACACGCATAATCATTTGTATCCAAATTCGCCAAAAACGGTTCAAAAACCGTTATCACATGATCATCTACGTGGCGATACCTAAGTTATCTATCCGCCATACGGTACAAAACTATACATGGGAACAATGTAGCGGGAATCCTAACGTAACACATAAACTACTACATAAACACATAATAATCCATGAAACTATCCAAACATTAGTCCATAACCCCAAAACAAATATAAACGAACGAGTCAAACCATACGCTACTCCTGAGTCCCCTCACCAGCCCCACTACCCTCACTAGGCCCACTCCCCTCACCAGCACTCCCCCCACTAGCCCCACTCCCATCCTGGATACCTCTAGACTCACCTTCTGAAGCCTCTTGGGATCCGGATGTCGCCGCCTGACTCGCAAGCTCCTCGGGGAAACCCGGCTGCGTCCTAGCCCACGTCAAAATCATATCAATCGTTCGGGATTGATTCTGAACAGTCTCGTGGAGCGAGGACGAGGAGGCTTGATCACGAGCTCGTGAGGCGCTGAGGGTCGTCTGACGACCACCGCTGGGTAAGACTGGACCTATGCCAGGAATGTGACCTCGCTGCTTGCCACCGATCACGTGGCGCATAATGTCAAGATCAGGCATGGTCGTTCCCCCGGAGGTGCTCTCCGTCCTCATCCGTATCATCTTATTCTGTTAAGTTACAAAAAAGCAAGAAAAGTAATATATAAGTCGTGATTTATTATATTGCATTAAAATGGGTGAGTTTTTGGAAATAAATTATACTTACATATCTAGCCTCGGACACTGGAGACTCAAAGACGCCATCTCTCGTATGGTTGTGCATGTAAAGCTCGATCAAGTCTCTACCATCCACGGAGTCGGTGGGGGTCCTCAACTGTTTAATAATAAAATCAATAGTGACTCACCAAACACTATATATAAAAATAAAATGATTAAAAAGTGTCTTACGAAGTTATCACGAATAACAGCTAACGAATGCGACCCATGAAGGCTAGCACTCGTATTCGCGAGCCGGTTCTGCCTGTTGGTCGCCGCTCTCTTCAAATTCTTCGGGTTTGACCAGTTGTCCACATGCTTATTATATATAATATAAAATGTTATATAAATGAATTATTATTATTATTATTATTATTATTATTATTATTANCCACGGAGTCGGTGGGGGTCCTCAACTGTTTAATAATAAAATCAATAACGACTCACCAAACACTATATATAAAAATGAAATGATTAAAAAGTGTCTTACGAAGTTATCACGTATAACAGCTAACGAATGCGACCCATGAAGGCTAGCACTCGTATTCGCGAGCCGGTTCTGCCTGTTGGTCGCCGCTCTCTTCAAATTCTTCGGGTTTGACCAGTTGTCCACATGCTTATTATATATAATATAAAATGTTATATAAATGAATTATTATTATTATTATTATTATTATTATTATTATTATTATTATTATTATTATTATTATTATTATTATTATTATTATTATTATTATTATTATTATTATTATTATTATTATAACATCATTTTATTCAAATAATAGTAAAAATAATAATTATAATAATAAGAATAATAATAATAATAATAATAATAATAATAATAATAATAATAATAATAATAATAATAATAATAATAATAATAATAATAATAATAATAATAATAATAATAATAATAATAATAATAATAATAAAGTTTGGATCCAGAAATTTACATATTTTGCCCACTCATCATCCGTCATGTTCTCCGGACGCTTCTCCTTGATCTCGTTCAGTTTCTCAACCCCACCTTGCTCACTAAAATTCTTCTTTTTGTATTTTTACCTATTGTCGTCATATCGCTTTTGGAGGTAAGCTTCGATACTGTCGACAATATCCTCTCCATTAGGACCGGCAAGGTGCTCGCCAAGATCAAAGAAATGCTGCAATAAAATATAATTAAAATAAATATTCAAATTTAAATAAACAATCAAATTTAAATAAATAACACACTTAAAATAAATAAACACAATAATTAAAAAAAAATAAAAGATAATATAAACTTACATGCAGCTGGTTGTCGATGTGGGCCTTCGCTTCAGGGGGAACATTTCTCCAGGAATTGAAATGCATGGGAATTGATGTCCGTAACAACTCCCCGACCAAGTTGGAGAACCACTTAGCGTGAGGGCCCACATGCTCGTATATCCCTTCAGCATTCTTCTCGAATCTGATACTCACCGGTTTACCACTGTCAGTCCTCTCAGCACGGAGCTTCGTGTTCTTTGTGACACCACGCACCACCTTCCCACCTTTCCTAATTTTGGCGCCGGGCTTGGGAGGTTTGGATCTAGAGCCTACAAGTAATCAAATTCAAGTGATGATGACATAAAATAACAAGTTATCAATTTCAAATAATGATCAAGTTTAATTAAAATAATCGAGAAATTCTTACGCTGACAGTTAGTGCCTAGCCTCCTCGCACAGTGGGGTGGCTCATTGCCTCCATCGCCACCGTGGCTCCTAGCAACAATATCTGCCATCTGTAAACGTTCAAGTACAAGAACATATAATTAGTGAAGAAACACATATACGCATATACACACATTCAAATAAATAACAATTTATACAAAAAAAATAATAAATAATTAAATAAATAAACACATTTAACCACTCAATAACAATTTCATTCAAATAAGTGTCATTTAACAAATTACAATTTGAGATCAATCTCCCTCATCACTAAGATAAAAACCCTCATTATTAGTGTCGGCTTCATCTTCACGATCATCGTGGTCTTCACCATCAGATGCTAAATCATGAGGAACGTGGTCATCATAATCAATATCATTGTCGTCGTCGTCGACATTAGTGATAATTGGTTGTGGTGGTGCCTCAACTTCCGTTGGCTCAACATCTCTATTTATGGTGTTATAATTCAATGTATCCAACTCAGCAGAGAGTGTGACATGTGATGAGGTGTTATCATGTACAACATCCTGGTTGTCTTCCACGACGATGATATCCGGGTTCCAAATCTTTCGATGATAAGAATCTTGGACGGCCTTGAAATTACCACGTTTACCCGGGAAATCAAGGTAAAAGACTTGTGTTGCTTGTGTTGCAAGAATGTATGGTTCATTTTATATGGGATGATTAACTTTGGACAGGGACTTTCCAAAATTAATCACTAAAGTCCTAAAAATCATTTACAATAGTCTAACATAATGATTCATATATGAAACTAGTTAGCCAATTATTTGTAGCTTATGAGCGTATTTGTTTTTCAGCTTATATATCATAAGACTCAATTTTCCGGCTTATATAAGTTTATTATATCATAATATACTTATATAAGCCCACAAGTCTCCAAATAAGCCGGAAAATTGAAGCTTATGAAATATAACCCGAAATCAAATAAGCTCATAAGCCCACGTATAAGCTTAAACAAACACCCCCTATAGATGCAAAACAGCCATCGACGACAATTCAGCTTATAAAGTTTATTTTTAGTTTTTCTAGCCTATAGTTGCAAAATGTTAACCCATTTTTATGTATTTTATGTTTCGGAACAGCGGGTATTTTATACTCATTTCAACCACTTTTAACCCATTTTTTT
>LBNU01025031.1:12744-32540 GCA_014162995.1 Artemisia annua | reverse complement strand
GGACCATCAAAAAGACTTTCCTCGTTAGGATTGCCATGAGGTTTCTTCAAATTCAAGAAATCGTAGTTTTGAAAAATTTTAAATAGCTTGACCACTAGAACATAGTTCCCTGGCGGTAAGCATTTGTGGGGTATGTCAAGAGATCCGGCTTCATGACGAGATTGTTGACTTGGTGGATAGCTTCACACATTTGATCGAACCAATGGGTTTGCTTTAGGTTGTGTAAGCGCGCGTTTGCATGTGCGCGTTGTAAGTACGGTTGATGCTTTGCACTGATGCATGATTGGAAAGCTAATGACATGTAGATTATAGTTTCTTGGAATCGTTTGAGCCTTAGGGTTCAACAATATACAATGAAACAATTATGCACAACGATTAAACAATCAATTGGTTATTGACACAACGTTTTCACCATCATCACCTCTAATTATTATTTGGATCAGATAATAACGTGTTACCTAACTGTAACAGGGATCTAAGACATCTCAGACCTTAGAGGTATCGAACACAAACAAGTTCTAGGCATTTACAAGACATATGCCCTAGAACACACACACACCTTTAGATATCTACATTATGGAAGACCTATATAAAAACCTGTACCTATGACTCTTTATATAATAGAGTCATTAGATTTACAAAGAGATAAGAATAAAACTAAATACAGAATATGTAAAAATCGTTTCTACATAATAGAATATTTCCTGTATCTTGATATCTTTGAAGCTTTATCTCTTTGTCAATATTAGTCCTTCATGTTTTCATTCTTCTTGTTTTGACTCATCAAATCTATAAAACCCAACAATGCATGAAGAGTTAATTTTGAGGGTACATTGACGGTTGTTGATACACTTGTTGAAGTAATTGAGGATGCGGTTGTTGTTGTGGATATTGTGATTGTTGTTGTTGTTGTTGATTGTAGAAGTAGAATGGAGGTCGAGACATTGTGATTGGTTATGCTTTAATGGATCTTTAAAGGATAAGGTGTAGGTTGTTGTTGAAGATTAGTTGTGAGTGTCGAAACGAAGTTCCAAACTTGCTAACAGAAACTTTGATACTCGCTAATAATCTTTAAAACTCGCTAAGTTAAATTTGATACTCGCTGGCAGAAGGTGATACTCGCTAGCTTGAGTTGAAACTCGCTAGCTAGAGTTGATACTCGCTAGCTAGAGTTGATACTCGCTAGCTAAAGGGTGATACTCGCTAGCTTAGGGGTGATACTCGCTAGCTTAGGGGTGATACTCGCTAGCTTAGAGGTGATACTCGCTAGCTTGAGTTCCTTACTCGCTAAACGATAAGGAGAGATGGCTTACTCGCCAGAAAAATGAATGATACTCGCTATACAAATAAACGATACTCGCCAACAATTTTCTTACTCGCTTAACCCTAGACTACAAACTCGCGACATTCAAGACCAAAACCCCATACTCGCTTAACCCTAATTTCAAACTCGCTAAACCCAAAACAACGAACTGATGAAATTTTTTCTTGTTAAAATGAGTACCAAACTAATTTGTAACCAAGTCTAATGTAATATAAACCTTTAAAGACTAATGAAATACCAATAAACCAAATATAACGAGTACAAACATCATCCAAACGAGACCAAAAACTAACCCAAACTAATCTAAACAACCTCGAATATCCCTAGGCGACTGATACCACTTGTTAGGTCACCATGTTATATCATAAACAACCAAAGATACTTGTATGAATAAGAAACAAGAATAGAGAAGAAGAAGAAGAATAATATGGAAGGATCTCTACTAATGATATGATAAATATGATAGTGTATTATGAGAACCAACAAGCCTTAAGGAAGGCTTACACATTGTATTTATAGGGGAGTCCAAGGGTCTCAAGTTTCATCTCCATACTTTACACTACTAGCCCTTGGACTTCCACTTGTCGTAACATTACATCATAAACTTTCATAACAAAATGATTAAACATAAAACATAATAACTTTAACTAGCAACCTATCATAAACTAATGACCGACACTTGAATAACGTGAAACGTGTTCCTAACACTCCGTACCTCCAAACCCATTACCAGGTGTGAACTCATCCCTCAAGTGCACTAAATTTTCCAACACTCGTGACTTAGAGGAGGCTACTAGTGTGTTGAGCTCCATAGTTTCACAAGAAATGAATCTCAAATTGCAAGCTTGTGTTTCAACTGAGGAAATTCATCGGGCTACGAAAGAATTTGGCGGTCTCAAAGCTCCCGGTGAAGATTGTTTTTCTGGTATATTTTATCATAAGTTCTGGCATTTAATTTGTGATTATGTATGCAATGCAATTACTTATTTCTTTGAGACGGTCATACGTTGCTTATACCAAAAGTCCCCCACCCGGAATCTCCAAGTCATTTTCGACCAATTATATCTCCTCAGCAATCTGCTTTTATTTCAAGTCGACTCAAGATTGTATGATGGTCGCCAATTAAGCTTTTCACTATATTCGAAATAAGAAAAATGGGAACCGAAACATTATGGCCCTCAAAGTTGACATAAACAAAGCATTTGACAAGGTCGAGTGGGACTTGTTGTTGGTTACACTCAAGAAAATGAGGTTCGGCGATGTTTGGTGTAACGATTCGTTCTTGTATCATGACGTATGATTTAGAATTTCTGGTACATGGTGAATCAATGGGGGTGATTATACCTCAAATGGAGCTTCGGCATCGGATCACACTTCTCCGTATCTATTTATTATTGTTGCAGATATTCTCTCACATCAAATTAATAGGGCAATGGAAGTAGATTCTTTATATAATATCAAAATGGCGTGAATGTTTCTTGTTATTTGACAAATTCTTTCTACAGATGATTCATTGTTCCTTCTAAAAGCTTCTCAGGTTGAATGTAGAAATCTTTTGAATATTTTTATATCTATTGATGGGTACGAAAGATAGATACTTAAGACTTCCATCAGTATATGGTCGAAAGAAAGGAGATTTCTTTGGTTTTATGTTAGAAAAATTTCTTCAAAGTTTGCAAGGCTGGAAGCAAAAAGTTCTTTCTCAAGTTGGACATGAAGTGCAAATAAAATCTATTATTCAAGCTATTCCAACTCATGCAATGTAATGTTATCTCCTTCCAAAGGGTTTCTTAAACAAGCTTATGGCATATGGCTGTCGATTATTTTATTTATTTATTTTTTGGTGGTGGTTCTCATGAATGCCATATCCATTGAAAAAGTTGGGAAAAGCTTACAAATCCAAAAGTTGATGGTGGTCTCGGTTTTCGTGATCTAGTTATATTTAATACAATTCTTCTAGCCAAAAAAAAATGGAGACTTCTTATGAACCATGGATCATTTTGGGGTAAGGTTTGTGGATTTTGGGTAAGGTAATTAAAGGTCTTTATTTTCCCTGCTCAAACTTTCTCATTGCAAAACGAGGTCCCAATCCGTCATGGCTTTGGAGGAGTTTACTTCATGGTCGTGATTTTGTTACTTCATGAAGTTAGATGGCAGGTGGGAAATGGGTAGAGCATTTTGTTTTGGACACAAAAGTGTGTTCCTTTAAGTGAAGATTTTTACATTCATTAACCACTTGGTCCATTTGCAAATTGTGGTATAGTATCAGATTTCATCCAGGATGGTGCTTGGTATACAAAGATGCTTCAAAAGTGTGTTTCAAAATGGCTGACATCATTTTGGGGATTCCTATTTCACAAACTGAATCTCCAGACAAGCTCGTGTGGCACTTTGATGCAAAAGGTAATACACGGTAAAATCTGGATACAAGCAAGCTCTTTCGTTGAAACTATTTGAAGCTTCAAAAGCATATCCAAGCTCTAAGCCTCCACAGAAATTCTAGAAGAATTTATGGAATATCCATACACAAGCAAACATTAAACCATTTGCATCGAAATCCATTACTAACTCTATTGCGACCATGGATAATCTCTTTAAAAGAAGCTGCTCCCCTTTTCCAAAGTGTCCAATATGCAATACCTCTATAGAAACAATTGAACATTTACGTTTTGAGTGTGCATGGACTCCTGTTTGGTTTGCTTCTTCTTTAGGTTTTTAAAATCATCCTTCATGTACAAGTGTTTCTCTTCACTTTCATAAATTTGCTAATATTTGTAAGTCAAGTTCTAAAGCTTCTCGTATTCTANATTGTAGCGTGTGATTCTACAAGTTCTCTCCTTTATTTCGATGGTATCCCTTATTCTTCTATGTCTCATTTTTACACAAAAGTTTTAGTAGTGCATTATGCATGTCATTTGGCATGCAATTGTAGAGTCTGATTATCAGACAGCTTATCACTCTCTCATCTACATAAACGAGATCACCATGGTGCCTTGCTGCTCTTGTAACTGATATTTGCTCATGGTCGATGAATTTGCAATTATCTTTCTCATGGACTAAGCATGAAAACAACAAAGTTGCTCATTGGGCCGCTCGCTTTGCCTCTTCTTTCGCTTTACCATTTAGATGGTATGTTTCATTTTCGTATGAACTTTCATCTCTTTCAAAGAATGATATGTATGGGTCTTAGTTTGTTTCTTTCTTTAAAATTTAAGTTCAAAAGAAAACTCTACTAGTTGTTTTTATCTTAAAAACTATTTATTTAATATCTTAAAAACTTTTTATTAAATACTCCCTCCGTCCCAAATTTATTGTCCAGTGTTGAATTTTTTAGTCTTTCTTTTTCAACTTTGACCTTATATATTTTTGTGGTGTTATATAATATTTGATGCAAAATATATATAAATGGATTGGGTTTTAAGTCTACTTTTTCAATGGTATAATTTCTCATCAAGTATTATATACTAGTNACTTTTTATTAAATACTCCCTCCGTCCCAAATTTATTGTCCAGTGTTGAATTTTTTAGTCTTTCTTTTTCAACTTTGACCTTATATATTTTTGTGGTGTTATATAATATTTGATGCAAAATATATATAAATGGATTGGGTTTTAAGTCTACTTTTTCAATGGTATAATTTCTCATCAAGTATTATATACTAGTAATAAAAAAAATATATTTGTGGTCAAAGTTAAACCACTTTGACTTTGAAAATTCAAAGTGGACAATAATTTTGGGACGGAGGGAGTAACTTAAGCTGGGCTCACAAGCTTTTATCAATGACAGACATTATCGCTAAAAGTGCCTGCACATAAAGTGTCAGAAACTTTTAATGGCGACGCTTGTCGTCGCTAAAAGTGACTGTAGGTTTTCTAAAAGCCTAGTTTTCTGCACTATTTTCAGATTTTTTCCAGAAACAATCTACCAAAAATCAACCTGTAAAATACCTAAACCAAAGATAAGAAGGTATTCAAATTCATATGTCCATTCATTCATTGCAAAACAACCATATGAAGTTAAAGTTTTCAAAAAATAATGATACAATTACTAATATGATCATATAAATAACAAAACGATGTCGATACAAATACTATCACAAACACAATCATTACTCATCATCATCGCGTATCTCATTCTTGCTAGGGGGATGGGGAGGGGTAGGAAATAATTTGTATAAATTCAATCCTTTGTTATTGCTAAAGAAATCGAATAGTTGACTAAATTGAATTCAAACCTTTGTTATTGCTAAAGAAATCGAATAGTTGACTAAATTGTGATTGGGTTTGTTCAACCACCCTTCTATACACTGCAACTTCTTTTGCACCCTTGTTTGTTATTGTTGCCACATATGTTGTTGTTCCGCCATCATCTCATCAACTTGGGACTGCGAGTATGATGATGACCATAGGTATATGCCCATGTTGTTTTCCGGTCATGGCTTTTCTTATAATTTTAGCATCTGTCATCGGAGGGATGAGGTTACTCAAGACATAATCTTTTAAACTTATCATTAGTCCTTCTGTAGTTCCAAAAACGGAAAGTTAATATAACAATGATGAAAGGGTTTTCGTTGATTTTCTATTCAACCAAACACCACTAATGCAACATCAAGAGAAATTAGTGCAACAATTACCATACTACCCTTGTGTTTGGTAATTGGTGCAACATCAATTACCAAACACCCTTATGAAACATTAAGGGTGTTAGGAAAATAGATAGTCATAAAACAATTTCTACATGCGTTTCATCAGCAAGCACTGCTTGCACTTTGACGTGTAACTTTGATTTATTTGTTTGTAAGACTACTAAAATATTCCAAAAATGTACCAGCAGTTTCAAGGCTCGTGCTTCATTATGAGCTTTAAATACGACTGAAACCTTATTGTCTCCTGTAACATTAACTGTTAACCCTTTTTACATGAGGAATGCTATTGTTACAATGTTGCTACATATTCATTTCACTTCTCAGGATATTACAAGATTGCAAGCCAAGGGAGTCGGGACCATCTGTGGCAGGCTATTTTTTTTGGAACAAGTGAGAAGATACCAGGTTCATAACTGGCGGATACAATCAGGGCAGAGCTAGTAGGGTCACTAGTGGGTGCTGAGTCACCCTTAATCAACCCACTTTGTTATGTAACTATTAAGCTTATAAGTTATTTTTTTAATAGTTTTTGCAGTTATCCTCCCTTATTCATATTGATATTTTATTCAAAATAAATAAAAAACGAGTCCAAAATAAATTTACTTGCCAAACTATTTATTTTTAATTTTCCTTAGTTCTTAATTTTTATGGTGTTAGGTTATGATGGTTAAAATAATAATTTTTGGTGCGATATTGATGTGTCTCACTGTGTATAGGTTTTTATTATCAAGTTTTACTATTTATATTTTGCCGACTTTACCTATAAAAAACAATAACGGGCAGTTACGTGATCGATGGTGAGCTAGTCGGTAAGTAGGGTATCGATCACTAAGAGTGGAATGTTAACACCTAATATCTATCAATATTTTAATTCTATTAGTTAGTTTAATTAAACCTAATCTAATGCAGCAGAGGGTTCAGCCAGAGAGATTGGCACGTGGTTTAGATTTAATAAAACAGTAAATGCAATGAGACAGATAACACACACTAGCAAAAACACAAATAATAAAGAAGAGGTCAAGCTAATAGTAAGGAAAACGTATTAACCATTGTTTAGTCATATAAGATATTTGATAAGTCTAAGACCTGTAGCGACAGTACTCACAACTTGGCGTCAGTGTTCTGAAAGGCTCAAGGCGCAAAGGGGGCCAAAGAGCCTCGAGTCGAGGCGCATTCAAAGGCGTGAGATTCATGAATGCGAGGCGCGCTAAAACATTAAATTTTTTATAACATATGTGACCATTTATGTAGCTTAAATAACACAAATAACATTAAAATACTTGATGCAGAACATATATTGCCATTATAAATATTAAAATGGATCGGTTCACTTCTAAAACGGATCAACTCTTTGGCTCGATGACCTATATAGAGATTAAAATCCATATCAGACTAAATATGTTTGTGTCCTACACTTGTAGCTTACATCTAACAAAGCTCACAATTTAACCCACAATATCAAGCAAGCAACATATTAATATTCAAGGCACAATGCCACATTTTCATGATAATATATCGTAAAAAAATACTTAATGAAACAAAATAGTTTCTTAAAGAAAATTCCAATCAATAAAATAAACATAAAATCAATTTAAATTTACAAATCGTATAAATACTCACCTATGACTTAAAAGGCACATGTATTATATCTTTAAAANAAAAAAAAAAAGAAAAAACCAAGGCGCAAAATATGGTCTAGGCGCAAAAATCCCCCAAGGCACCAAGGCGCGCGCTTTTTTTGGGAGTCATGCATGTAGTGCGCCTCGAGTCAAAAAAAGCCCCAAGGCTAGCGCCTTGTGCGCCTTAGCGCCTAGGCGCGCCTTAGGCGCGATTTTGACAACTTTGCTTAGCGTATCTCATTCCTTGGACTATGTACCCCTAGACTCCTAGATTTACGTATTAAGTTTCTCAACAGATCTAATCTTGTCACGGTTAGTCAAAATCTGCATAAACCTCACCTTAATGATTATCAGTTTATTATTTATTCACCTAGGGCTCATATTAACATGCAAAATAATATTAATGAAGTAATAAATGTAATCAAAACATAAGCTTAAGCTGCCTATCAAATTAGTAACAAATCAAAACATCATATAATCATTAAATATGGCTAATACCTACAAGTATTTGCTTGTAATCTTAGTCATAATACCAAATAACATGTTCTGAAAGATTCAAGTATAAATCAAAAGAGAAAAATACGCTAACTGAACGATTATAGAGTACTAAAATGAATTAAGTGAATTCTCCTATGTAATTATGCACTAGCAAGACCTTCTTTGTCTTGTTTATGTCTCTGGTTTCGTACTTGGTGGTTATCTCCTCTCTGAAAATCGAACTTAGGGTTTTCTGTTTATACTTTTCGAATATGGTCGATACGGGGTATCAGATTAGTCTGATACGGCGTATCAGATTGGTAACTTCACTTGGGGTCCAAGATTATTATATTTTAGAATATTCGTACACTGCCTTCTAGATACTGTGTATCACAAATCTTCATATGGCGAATCATGTCTTCAATATCTTGGAATTCTGGTGAAGTCTTTAAAGGAGATACAGCGTATGCTGTTAGTGTCATACGACGTATCAGACTGAAGGAAGCTTGTTCTTCTCGTTGACAAAAGTTTCTTATACGGCGTATCATGTAATTAGATACAGCGTATTCTTCAAATTCAAGCAATGGTCTTCTTAATCGTCCAAGTCTTGTTGTATGGCATATCTATCTAGAATGATACAGCGTATTCTTGTCTGTTTTGTGGACTTTATCGAACTTGATCCATTTAGCTCCAAAATACGTCCATAATAGTTAACTTTCACCAATTGCTTGTAAATAACTGAAATATAAACATTTAAGCGATTAAGTATCAATTCTAATACATAATGATATAAAACAAGCAATATACATGGGATTAATGATTCGAATAATATGCACCTATTTGATGTCATCAGATATACATTGCTAAAATTCTTACGTTAAGTTTGTTCCTCGTTAACTTGAAATACTGGGTCCGCCTTTGGATATAACAGGTGTTGGAGATGAATTTATAAGGACTATCTTGTTTAACACGTAAGCATCAATATCCATTTCTCATCCGCGAATGGTACCATGTTTTTTAGGTACATGCATGGTGCTTAAGACGTAAACCACAAATGAACATCCTATGACATGAGATATGTAAGGCATTAACAAGATAATTAAATTTAGCATGATCGATGGGTTGGGTAATGGGTCATAACATGGTCAGGTTATAGTAGATCATTTTCAAATATGGGTTGAAACAATTATATATTGGGGTGGCCTGATGTACTTTTTTGTTCATTTATTATCTAATAATAACTAATGCATTAGTTCTGATTATAAACAATGTAGTTACAATATCCTTTTATCATAATGAATTAGTGAAAGGATTTTTGTGCTAAAAACAGCGTCTTTCACAACTGCTACTCATAGGAATGCTAATCGGTCACTCTGGTGCACACTAAACAGAACATGCAAGTTGATAATGAGAAAAGATATAGAAAATTAAATGGAAATGATGAGGAAATGAGGATATGGTAATCATAGAACAGTAAAACGGTGATCATACAGGATGTATATATTTATCAGTGATAAATATATATAAGTATAAAAGGCAAAACCACAAAACCTAAAAGGGTTTAGGTGGTCGGCCAAATCCCATTAGTGGTTAGTTTGACTTCTTGTCAAGCTTGTATACTTAAGGGATAATTTCAAGGATTCCTAGTTGTATTAGGAATGTTCCTTGGTATCTTATAACTACAATGCATTCCTAATAAGGCTTATAACTAATCCTCTAAACCCTATAACTCTCCCCTCTCCTCTACCTTTGATCGATCGACCGGTTAGGGTTTCATGAACCCTAACCTAATTGACTTCTAGTTCACGTACTCTCCAACTGTATATAGGATCCAACCCTAGTTCTACCTGTGCAGTACTAGGGGATACCTGACACAAACAATATGGTGATTCTCCTCAAGAAACCTTAGTGATCGACTAAAGGAAGCAGAAGATAGAAGAAGTCAATTATGTACACACATACAAGAGTTAGGAGCTTATGTTATTAAGGGATCAGTAAGTAACTCTATACACACCCTTATAGGTGTTTAGGTTTAGGTTATATCACTGATTAGGAGATCTGTCTGTTAGGGGTTTGGTCTGCATGGCCCTAATACGTTTATATTCCACTGTGCATATTTTATAGGCCATGCAGTGACCACCAATACCCTACAGTGGTATCAGAGCCGCCGGCTTTCTATGTTAATTTATGTTACATGTAATTAAATAATATTTAAGTTTAATATGCGGAAACAATGTACCTACTAACACTAACCACATATCCATGTATATGTTACAATCATTAATTAACTAAAAAGATAGCTTGGAAGTGTTTACCTTTGATTGGCTCTGTTTAATCTCGTGCGCTCTTGTATAAGGAAGCTGCAGGTATCCACCAATACTCGTCACATTTGGAAACCGCTAGATAGTTCTATCTCATATCTCTTTAGGTGATCCTAGATCACTAATCCTAGTTCGGTCGACTAAGGGATTTAATCCCTTAGATTGAAATCGAAAAAAGTTGATTTAAGTGTTTCAGCCCTTTGAGATAGTCGGCCGAATGAGAGAGGAGGGAAGAGAGGAGAGGAATTTTTGTTGTATGTTAGTTTGTAATTCAATTAGTGAAACCCTAATTGAGAACCTGTTGGTGCAAATATTGTACTTATATCTCCTGATAGCTCCTAGATTATACATGTTTTTGCTATTAAATTCCCAAGATAATTGGTCATTTTTGCCTTACTTTGATGATATATTATGCTAAATTTCTATAAATTTGTATTTTAGTGTTTATTTGGTGCAAAAGGAGAATTCTCGTGAAAACGAATGAAAAACAAGCCAAGACGGCCTAAATGCGACGAAGCCAATCTCCAGCTATATGCATACGCCGTATGCCACTTCTAGAGTATACGGAAGATGAGCTCTCATCACAAATTAATCAAGTATTGAAGAGACATATACCGTATGCCACCCTTAGTACATACGGCAGATGAGCTCTCGTCAAGATTTAAAGACCAAGTATTGAAGAACGTACATCGTATGACCCATCCAACAATATGACGTATGAACCTGAAGACCTGATTACGTGGATATACTATTCCATAGGAATATGGCGTATGACCATCTTGGTGCATACGCGGTAACACCAGAGGGGTCAAGCCCTTTTTGCCTATAAATACCAATTTTCTCCACACAAGTTAGAGAGTTCTGAAGCAATGATTATCAGTCTTTCAATATGATTTTGATTATCTTGTTTTCTCTGAATACTTTTTTCTTATCATTTGTTATGGAAGGCTAACCCTTTTGTGCTTGCCTTGTTACGAACCTTTTTGAGTCAATTGTATATGTTATTTAGTTTATTTTATGTGTGTTTTGGATGATTTACGTATTGTTAAAGACTTACACCTTTGCAAAGACCATGGCTACCGGTTGACTATAGTTGTTTAATATATAGACCACATGAACAACACCTATAAGAATCGTTAAAATACCTTAGCAAGTATCTTTAATGGTGAGGCATGTTTCCGAAAGGGCGCTCACATGGTTAATAGTGGTAGACAATAGGGTTTAAGATTTTGTAGCGATACTGACTTTATTGGACCACAGTTAGGTTCCATTACAGGGACGGAGCTTGAACAATATTATTGGAGGGGCCGAAATGTTTTCGTAATAATTTTGAAGGGGCCAAACCTATAATTATTATACATTTATACTAATTTTTTAGAAATAATATACAAAACTACAAAAAATAAAGGCTAGTGGTCCTAAATTTGGGGGGGGCCACAACCCCCTCTTGCCCCTACTATCCTCCGTCAATGTTCCATTATTTCAAGATTTAAGGTGAATTTGGGAGGTCTTGTAGATCCGAAATACATGAAAAACATGTTGAAGTTTAGAGAGAGAAAGTAGAGAGAAGGTGGAAGTGAAAGAGAAATATTATTAGAATTAATAGAAAGAATACACAACCACACCCCTCAAGTGGAGTGTTGAGTGGTATATATAGGCTCAATATATCACTACTTATCCTCGTATATAATATTAGTCCTTGCGGGCAAAGCTAGTTATGTGTCTAGCCCAATCCCGTAATGTCATCACTCTTATGAACCTTAACAGGTTAATTATAACAAAAGTAAATTATATGGTGTTGGGGTGAATGATAGAGATATTCATGATTTGGTGAGATTGATGAGATGTGGGCAGGGAAGTTTCCATTCACTTATTTAGGGTTACCAATAGGTGAAAACATGATAAGTGTTGGTGCTTGGGATACCATTGTTGATACATTCAAGAAAGGGCTTGCTGATTGAAAAGCTAAAACGATGCCATTGTATTTATTTTGATGTTCCCTATGCCTTCAAGTGTGATTAAGTTTATCGCTTTTAGTAATATATTAACCAACTTACCAACGGTTTAAAAGATCAAACTTGACAAAGACCATTAGTAATCTTCATATAGGTCTTAGGGATTAGTTTTTGAAGTTAGAACTTAGCCCGAGATAAAATGCTTCATATAGGTCGAAAGTATGCCACAATGGCTTGAAATGCTTAGAGCATTGTAAGTTGCAACTTGCATTAGTATATTTCTGAATCATATTTTCTTCTAATTTTTTGTAAAGTTTGATTCTGATTGTGTTGTTTGTTTTTGATCTTGGAAGGATGAGATGTCTAATGCAATCAATGCAATCACTTGGCAATCTCCAGTCTAACTACAAGGCCATTGAGATTGCTGGAACTAAAGGAGAAGGCTCGGCCGCTGCATTTGTTTCAAATATTTTACGTGCTCAAGGGTATTCCATTGCTTGCTACACAAGGTAATATGTTTTTTTGCTGCTATTGTAGTTAGCGGTGACTTGATGTTGACCTGTCACAAGGTAATGGGTCACTTTTAAGACCCTTGCATATCGCAAGTTGGGATCTTTGTGGTACTTTTAAGACCGCTGCATTTCGCAAGGTTAACTTATGAACTCTAATCTCTAACATATCGCAGTTTGGAGGCCGGTCTAATGCAAGGTGTGATCTCTGTGGTACTTGCTTATAAGAAGGTAAAAAGTGAAGTATTTAAAATAATTTTGCTGCCTAATTTTCAGCCTTATAAATTAAGTTATTCTCTTCTGCCACAAAATACTTTAAAAGTGTTGAACATGGAAAGTGAAATTAGATTTCATAGAATAGTCCTATTAGGTAAAAAAATAAGCCTGCAACTTTTTCATATTTCATTTGTTAACAATTGCAGATCCTCCTTTTACATTCATTTGCAGAAACCAGAAGACTTTTGACCAAAAAAGAGCGCCCTATCTGGAAGTAAGATCAGTTGGCACCTTAACAAACATTGATTCACTATCTGTTCACCATGCCTACTCCCTCTGGTCAAATTCATCTAATGTGATCAATTTATATGGTTGCAAGAGGCACAACTAAAAAAACACTTCGATGCGACTTTAGGTAGTATAAATCTAAGGAAAGTCACGCGCCTAATCTCTGGAGAAGATCTTAACGAGTGGCTGGCCATAAATGGTAACAATTTTTGGACTGATCGTTGATGTTTATAATTTGGAAATTAGCATATGAAATCTATGTTGTCGAGTTTTAGTATCTCATAGCTGAATTGTATGTGATTAAGCGCTTTTTGTTTCTCCAGCTGTTGATTTCTTTAATCAAGTGAACCTGTCTTATGGTACCCTTGCTGAGTTCTACACATCATCAACTGCCCAACAATGATAGCTGGAGGAAAGTAAGTTAAAATGTTTATTAGCGTTACAGGTTCCAATTGCTCAAATTTTCGGTCAATAAGAATGATATAGATTTATGATTTGATATATTACCAAGTCCTTTAGGCACATCGATTTGACCCAAGCACTTATTATTGGCCGATTGAGTCATAAATGGGATAAATGACTAAAAAAAGACAATGTCTAAAAAAAGGAAACGGGTCGGGTCAAAGCCTGATATTATATCTATTTATTAATACCTAACAAACTATCCAATTACTTTTCTATGAAAAAGTTAGTCAAAATTGTTTTGGGTCGATACATCTTGACTCAACATCTTTTTGTTAAAAAATTAACCAGATTGTGTTAGTATATGCTCCAGAACTGAATCATATCAACAAAAACCAACAAATCCAACGTTATTTTTTTAACAGTGTCCAAAGTTACTTCAAGTGTTCTTTTTAACACCTATAATTTGTTTTATGAAAACTTTAAATTCATGAGTATGCAAATCAAACATTTGGACAATAAGCTTCATATCAACGATTCAACCCAACCTATACATTTGGACAGTACACATTGTTTTAATATAGTCTTTGTAGTTATACTTAAGGTGTTGGTTATTCATAAAGTTCAATGGATAAAAAGTGATATGGCCTGCCTGTTTTGACTAGTTACACGTTACAGATTGGCCATTTTAGCACATGTAGAAACAAGTGATCTTTGATTTTTTGTTTATGGTTTCTTTAATTTTTTTAAAAAAATTTAATGTAATGGATTCATCGTGTTGTGGTTTAGGAAGATGTACGGTTGGATTATGTGTCTATCATCAAGAATGGCTTGCGGAAATGCTTTGAATCATCTATGGTGGGATCAGTTTATCCAACAGCTGTTGTGAATGAGAGATATTGGTAAATAATGTCTGGTCCGGAGTGCATACCAACTTTTGTTATCCTATGAACATGAAGGAGATGGTAGCTCAAAGGGTCAGATGATGTGTTCAAATAGTTATACATAGCTTAATGTAAAAGGTATGAATGTCCAATCCACGTAGCTTAATGTAAGTTATATGTGCATGCCTCTTATTTGTACTATAATAGAACAGATGGTTCTAACAATAATAGAAGGAACACCCTACATAAATAATTTAACAATGTATGGAGTTGATAGTAATGGAAGAACATGCAATTAAAAGATTTTCGGCAAATTACTGTGCATACAGTTGGCAATGGTTATTTGCATTGGATTTGCTTAGTATAAGTATGTATAAAGGTTTACTAAAAATTTGCCTCCAATGGGCGTAAAGCTTTATAATTTTTTAATTACCTAAATTATAAAAGCTTTACTAAGAATGTGCACCATTTAGACTTTCTTATCTTGGTTTGATCCATTTTCCCTTAAAGACTTATGGTGACAAATCAAAATTGAAGGATTGTTTACCTCCAGAGTTCTTATAACTTGGTTATTTACCCGACAAATACTTTTTTAAGAAAAGGGTTTACACGACAAAGATTTTTCTTTATAATCTCTGCTTAATATATATTTGGAAACAAAGTACGGGGTGGGAAACTATAAAGGCACTATGAATTTTCTAACATCTTGAATGCCAAATTGAAGAATGAGTTGGTAAATTGCAAGTCACTGTTTTGAAATTTGAAGCACAACTTGATAAATTGCAAGCCTTTCTAAATAAATTATTTTCACTTTCTTTTAAACTAATACTTATTCTTAGTCTGTCATTTTGAGATGGACAATTATCACACGTGAACAACTATACGTCATCGTTTTAGGGTAAAAGACAAAAGAAATTTGAAGGTTATATCATTTGTGATGAACATGATAATATATCGAAAAGTGCTACCAACGTTGTTTACAAAGATTTACTTTAAGGTCTTTTTATCAATGTTCAACCGGGCACGTACAACTATATAAATGTCATGTTTTATATCATTTTTTAACTTTTACATATATCGTTATCAACTACTTTATTTTAGTTTGACTTTTGTTTACTTTCTTTTCATATTTAGGTGTTCACGGAATAAACACGGACTACTCAAGTGTTTGACGTTGACCGTATACATTTGCTCTCGAAGACTACCTGTCAGTTGGAGAAGGCGAAGCATGCATGCTTACTATTTTAATAGTTAAAAACCAAATTGGTTTATCAATTTATTAACGCTAACTGTTAAAAAAAACAACGGAAAATGTTCACTTTCGTTATTGTTTATTACTTTTTTTAGAACGGTATTTTTTAACTATCTCACAACATTTATATCACAAATCAATCTCACGTGTCCTAAGCAGGACTTGAACCCACAACCATTTGGTTGGGGAGCTTCTCACATAACATGGGGTACACACTCAACTTTTTAATGAATAATTTCTTTAAAAGTCCCGCGATTACACTTGCTGATAATCAATGGTCAATAGGAATGTACAATACACATATGACATGTTTTATGTCATTTTTTTTACTTACACTTATTATAAATCACAAACTTATTTTACTTACATATTTTTTAAACTTATTAGGTGTTCGCGTAATGGATCTTTTGTTGAAGTATTACAATAGTCACTACATACATTTGATTCTGAAGACAAACAAATTGGAGATCACAAGGCAATGAATGTTTGTTACATAGATATTTACAAGCATTGTATTTTTACTTTCATTCACTTATTGCTTATTATTCTGTTACAAAAAAGTTTCATACCATTTATGTTTGTTGTTCTTTCTTACTTTATTCATGTACTTAACTTTTTAATGCATAAACTCTCTAAAAACCCATGGATTCCATGGGTCTATAAGCTAGTGTATTGTATATATAGTATTAGGAGAATTAGTCTTATCTACTTTGGTCCTTGCGCCTTTGCATAATTGCATCCTTGGTCCTTGTGGTATTTTTACCATATAATACACATAAATGTGTATTTTTAACTTTGCAACATTGACGAATTCCGCCCCTGTACTTCAAAACTTCACGCCCAAGCTAATAACTACGGCGTAACTAAACAATAAGTCACGCCGTAACGTTCATAATAAATTACTACGGCGTAGCTCCATGACAATCTACGCTGTAACTCCACATTTATCTACAACTACGCCGTAGTAAGTTATGCCGTAGCCTTCACAAAATAACCTCTATGGCGTAGCTTTTTGGTGTGCTACGTCGTAGTCTTCATAAAATCTTTCCTAGGCCGTAATTCGATGACTTGTTACGGGCGTAGGGCTCTTATCTTCATTAATACGCCATAGTCCAATTACTAACTACGGCGTAGCCTGTTGTTTTCTTTGTTACGCCGTAGCTCATTTGCTTGCTACGGCGTAGTCTTCATCTCTCGGGGTATAAAACATCTAACGGTGTAGTATCATCACTTAACTAGACCGCAGTGTTTGCGTCTTCATAGTAACTTCAAGCGTAATTCCCATTCTTAAGCCAATAAATCATCAATAACGTACTTTTACTCATCTTTACCCTGAAACCAAAATAGGAAGAAATAAGAGTATATATTCTTCATATAAATAGAAAAGATGAGCAATTTAGAGGGAAATTAATGTTTAAATCATGGGTAAATTTGATGTTATCAAATATCCCCCCCACTTGAACTCTACTTGTCCTCAAGTAGACCTTTTAAAATTATTTCTAAAAAGATATCTCCCAAGATATTTTGGAAGATATGAGTTTAAAAACTACCAAAGCTAGAAATATCAAAACCGAGCACCTCACGAAAAGGGAATTGAAATCACACTCTCTCTCTCACTATTCTATGTGTTTATTTTGGGGTGATCACTCAACTGTTTAGTCATGGCGAGTATTCTATCATAGGCTTGGCAAAGATACTAATCTCCACCACTAGAGTCTATAGATGCAACTATTCCAAAAGGCAAATGGGTTGACAGAACAATAAGAATTACGGGGTTAAATCACTTCTCTACCAATACCATTATTCTAGAAAAGGCGACAAAGCCACAAATGCTTGCCCAAATCCATGAACAAGACACCTATGACTTGCTCAATTCCTTAACTCGAATAAGCTAAAGGTAAGGAATGATAAGGGTAGGATAAAGACATGGGAAAATATTTAATGGGTGTAAACAAAAAGACACGAAACAAATAGATTCCTAAAGTCCACAATCACCCCGTCATTAGTCGCATTAAATCCCATAGCAAAATTTGAGGGTCAAGAGTCAAGGGGTCTTCAATAACTTCAATACACGAGTTAATGCATATAAGATGTAATGTAGTGCCTCATAATCTCCATAAACTAGGCAAATGTGATGCATTAACTCGGCCTTCATCATCAATGGAAAAAATTTATGTGCTCTAAAAATTTTTAAATTTGGGTAAATTTTGCACATATTTTGATAAAAAAAACCCGAGTATCAACCATTTCTATCTCCCATCCCCCCACTTGATATGTACAATGCCCCCATTATACAAACATATATTAAACTAGAAAGGAGAGATAGAAATGACACGGGTTTGTAAAGTATAAACTCCGCAAGGTGAAAATACTTAACACAATACGACACATAAGCTGATTTATATTATTATCAGCTATAAACAAATAAACAAACGCTTGCTTGCATGCTCTTTATTTCTTTTTTATTCTATTTTTTTTTTCTTTTTCAGTTTTTTATTTTTTATTTTTTATTTTTATTTTTATTTTTATTTTTTATTTTTATTTTTTTTTGATGCAAGACAAGGTATACTTGAATAAAAATTAAAACAGTACGAACAAACAAAGTATCCCCCCACTAGAGATGAACTATAATCTAAACCCGATCTTCTTCCAAAATACCTTTATTCAAAACCACGACTTTCACTAGTGAACCAAAATTAACCAATAACGCCCGGAGTCCCGGACCGTGGACTATAAGAAACTACAGGGTAGGCTAGGTGTCACACCTCGCCAAGGCGGAAACGCGAGTGTGTAACTTCATGGATATCATCACAACACCTGGTGTCTCAATAGAGAAATACTACATGCACATAAAATAGAGCAAAGTACAAACACAAAGTGTTAACAATACCCCAAAATAAAATAACCAAACCATAATCCAAAGGTATCTACAACAAAGTCAAACGAATACAAATCCCAAGCACGCAGATAATTCATTCTCAAATGCAACTAAAGTCTTTTCTAGTCGCTTCCTTCTATCTTATCCTTAGAATGCTCACCTGAAAATGATACTTAAAACATCAACATAATGTTGGTGAGATTCATAGGTTTAAGACACACATATACTCTCAAGGCAACCAGTTTACTGTGATCATAAAAACATAGCTGGACAAATAAATATAGTTATCATACAAGCTACATGTACCCATAAATCAATCATCACACAAAAGGCAACCATCGGGCCGGCACGTGACCCCCGCTCCAAATCACATCATCAATTGGGTCGCATGCGCGAGCAACAGGATAGGCATCCTCCCAATTGGATCCCATATCAACCACACAACACAATAACGAGTAGGAGTATTACTCTCTAATTGGATACTCCCCTCCAATTGGACCACACAGCATTATCACATATCATTCAACACATAGCATGCATACGATAATATTATTAGTCCAAGCCTTTCTAAAATCACACACATAATCACAGCAACTCAAACCATTTAAGACAAGCATCATTCCCATCCCAATGTTTAAAACAAGGTAAAAAAATATGGGACTATGAACTTGATGACGTATAGTCCACACTCGGGTCACGAACCCGATTAGTAAACAATACTAATGTTTAAGCCCACCACGTGTGGGCCGCCATAACGATAACCGGACTACCAGTTAGACGGTTTGGGCCTACAAGGCCCAAGCCCAAAGTTATTAATGGATTGGATATGGAATATCTCCTAAATAAAGGAGATATATACCAAATATCCGATATCGGCGAATAGGCCGAAGAGTGAGGAGTACGAAACCTTATCGGTTACGTGTGTATAAATAGGGCATCATAGCTCTCATCCAAGGTACGACTTACAAACCCTAAACTCTTCACAACCCTAAATTCGATTACTTACTCTCACGCCGGAGGATAATC
>LBNU01025030.1:0-34593 GCA_014162995.1 Artemisia annua | reverse complement strand
ATAACGAGAAATGATAGAGTTTATTTAGAAGTTAGATGCTAAGCGTGGAGTAGTTGGTTCTTTTTAGAGCTCATCGTAGGTACTTGTGGCTTTTTGCTCCCACCAAATTGTTTCACCCCATATTATGTGTATAAATAATTAAAGATGTTACGTTTTGGCGAAATTTAGTTTTTTTATCTTCTTAAAGAGAATCATTGCTTTAAAAATCGGGTACACATCAAGGATACGTCTCAAATAAAGTTTAAGTGTAACAAGTTGTTTATTCGAAATCCCGCTTTTGGATTTCTATGTATGTATGTATGTATGAGGTTTTGGGACTACCCATGAAGTTCCATGATTATGTTATTTAAAAAAAAGAAAAAAAGAAAAAAAAGTGAAGTATGAAAAGTTATGAATAAGGGATGTATGATTAGTGCTTAAGTTGTTATAAAAGTTGATGGCGCGTGAGGTGCATGTGGGTGGTGCTAGCCCAGTCACATGAGGTGCACGTGTAGTACTCCTCAACTTATATATGTGTATCCGATTGTATCCCAATTCCTTAATGTGGACCTCATTTTTAAGGCAACGATTCTTAAGAGAAGATCGAAAACTACTTAGCGTTTTAACTTAGTATCTTTATCGGAATAAAAATGTATCGAAACAAGAAAATTGAAGAAATTCATTTCTCATAAAAATAAAATAAGTAGATACAAAAATAAGATATGGGAGCGAGGAGTTATTCCACAAGTAACTACCATGAGTAGCGTTAGCATCTAATTTGTAAGTAGGCTGTTATCTCATTTTTAAGCTTAGTTTGGGGGCTTGTGAAAAATCAAGGATGACGAACTTTATCCGTATGGTCACTTCTCCATGAGACGTGTTTCTACTTTTTGACCCTAAAAATTATTGCATAATAATGAAAGTCGACATACCATCACAAGAATAAGTGAGAAAAATATAAAAATACAAAAATAAGTAGTGTAAAGTTAGTACGTGGAATAAAATGGATAAACGGGGCGTTTTAGGGAATAAATGATTTTGAAATCTCTTTTGAACATTCTTGCTACTTTTCAAAGTTAGCAAAAAGAGTTTCTAAATTATTCATCTCAAAAGCGTGATGTGACTACATTGCGTGAGGACACGGCAATACCTTAGTCTGGGGATTTTTGGTATGTGTTTATACACATACCTTTTATTGACCAAAACCCGACCAAATAGACCAAAAAACTATCCCATAATTGCCAAATATTCGTGTTTTTATATTTTTGAATGTGCAAGTAAGGATTTATAACAAATGGACGAAAAATCACAAGAAAATGACAAAACGAGCACGAGAATTGGAAAAGTGTCAAAAAGCCGGAGCCGGGGAAGCTAGTGGTCAAACTTGAGCTCATAAAAGTCAAAAGTCAACCTTGGAGTTTCAGAAATTGCAAAAGTGGCCCTTGGAACATAATTTGAAGAAATTACACAAAAGGCCCTCTAAGTTTGCAAAGTTGTCAACAATGGTCCCTTTGAAGATTATTTTGAAGATTTGACATCAAAGGTCCTTCATCAATCAAAGAATGTCAAAAGAGCCCTTGGAATAATATTATTGAAGATTGGCAACAAAGGTCCTCATAATTTCAGAATATTCACAATTGGTCCCTATGATATATTTGCTACTACTACACGGATCACTTTTATAACTCTTAACCCAAAACCAACTATAAACCCAATAACCCATATCCTAAATCCACTACACCATTAACCCTTTATAACTCACCAGGCCCAGACAAATACCACAAGCCCATTCCACTTATTTAAACCCGTTAATAACCAATCCCAACCCATCAGTTAAAATAAAAACCGTGCATTACTGTTATCCTCTTCACCCCAAGTTACCCTGCACCCAACCTTGTTACCTCGTACCTATCCAAAACCCAACCTCGTACTAAGAATCTATCTAGAAGGTCTGACAAGTCAGTGAATGTTGTCATAAATCCTCACACGTGGCGAATTCAAGCTCTCTAATTGGTTTAAGCAACGTGGAAATGAGATAAGGCTCAATCATATGGCTAAGGATTGAAGGAATGTCGACATAATAAGGATATGGATGGCTATGTGGCAGAGATTAGAGCTTCTAGGGCCTTCTAAGCTAAAACCCTAGCTCACCTTGTGCTCGGCTATAAAACCTCCCCTGTTTCACCATTTAGAGTGTGTAGGTTTTTATGTAATGTTATGCTGTCAAAATAGTTTCTTAATGTATTTCAGTCATGTAATTTCAGTTTTCCTTAATAAAAAGCCGTAGTTTAATGTTTTAATTCTTGTTTTAGTTAGTTTACTAAACGTATATTTAGCTTAAACCTTGTTCTATTAGCTTATGTCCTGCTTCTATAACTTTATTTAAACCAGTTTATAACTTTTAGCAGCTTAATCCTTTTATTCACTTAACTTTTATTGAAAAGCACCAAAAAAAAAAGAAAAACCTAAAAATCCAAAAAATATGTTGTTTTATCAAAACCAGGCTTGCAACCAAGCTTGTTTTCAGTAGTTTACAAGCTTATTTTAGCTTTCTAGCTTTAGTAAGCTTATATAGTAGGTTAAATTAGCCAAAAGCTCAAAAATACTCCTGAGTCAACAAAAGTCAACGAAGGGTGTTCATGGTGAATTCTGGTTGAGTGGTAGTCCAAAGGAGAAAGGGAAGCTTTTGGCCTATCAAAAGATAGGCTAGCATAGTGAATCCCCTCTGTTTGAGCTGAGGGGAATTGATTTGTAAGTTCTCATTTTATTTTTCTTGCCCTTTTATTGCGTTATTATATTGAGTAGCTTAGAATCTGGTTTGTTAGTTGTATTCTTCTTGTCTCAGTATAATAGAACTTATTTGAGTGATATGGCATGTTATTGTGTGACTTTGAGTACTTGTGTTACCTAACTGCCATGAATAAATGGAATCTGTGGTTATTGGATCTTGTTATTCTTGTGTGATTTCATTGCTTATTTTGCCTTAAATCAGTTAGAGTAACTTGTTTCAAGCTTAAAACTCAGTAGGTAGTAGTTTAAAAATCACATTTGTAGTATAAACTAGTACTTGTAGGGGTGTTTGGATTTGCTTAACTAGTGTTGTTCTTGATGATTGTTTACTGATTTATCTGTCCAACTAGGTTGTATTAGACATATATAGGATAAGTATAGCATAAAATTGGTAAGATTCACAATAAAAAGTCAAAATTAGATTTTAAGGTAAAATCTGAATATGTAAGTGTTATTTGATGTTGCTGCAAGTGTTCATTAGTTGCAATCTATGTTTGTGCATGTGATTTTTGTGGTTTAACATCATCTTTGGACACCTAGGAACTGTTTGAGGTTATTAAAATTCAATTTAGTCAAAGTTATAGTGCAATATTGAAAAGTCAAATCTGCTGAACTCTTGCTTGTTACCTGTTTTCACTTGTTGAACTAGGGGCAAATTAGGGGTCAATTGGTGTGTAAAATTTAGGGATTTTAGGTTTTTTGTATTCTGAGCTGGGTAGTCTTGCTTTTGCCCCTTAACCTTTGCATAATTAGCTTATTTGATAGCTTATTTGACTGCTCAAAGTAGGACTGCTCACCATTGTTTCTGTCCAATACTTACAACTGTTAAGTGCTTGTTCAGCTTATCCCTTATGCTTAATTGATCATTTTAAGTTTCATTGTGCTTATTGAAGTGTGTTTGAGATGTTTTGAAAGTTGTGTGCTTATTGCTTATAAATAATTGCTTATCAAACTGCTTATTTTGTCCATTTTGCTTATTAGGGTTAAATAACTGCCATTTTTATTCTTCCTAGGTTTTAAATAATATTTTTGAATTTCTAGAAAAATTTCATAATTAATTAAGCCTTTTTACTATTTATTTTAATTTAAATTAGTTTTAATCACTTTTAAATTCTTTTTAATCATTTTTAAGTCATAAAAATCCAAACAAATATTTTTCCTTTCTAAAATTAGTTTTTAGTTAAATTAGAATTTAAAAAAAAAATAAAAATAATTTTGCATTTTTCTTAATTATTTGTATTTTAATATATTTTAATATTTAAATTAGTTTTTAAATTGTCTTTAATCTTTTTTAATTAATAATAAATCATAAAAAGACAAAATAAATTTTATTTTAATTTCAAAAATAGTTTTCAGTTAATTTAGGTTTTACAAAATTAAATTTTCACTTCTTAAGTTATTTTTCATATTTATTTACTTTTTAAATCATAGACAAAAATACAAAAAGAGTTTTTAATTAATTCAAATTAAAGAAAAGTTATAAAAAATATTTTTTAATTTTCCAGAAAGTTTTTAATTTTATTTAGGACTTTAGAAAATTCAGTTTTCCCCGTAGCCCTTTTATTTTAAGTAGTTGCTTTTAAATCTCGGGATTAGCCCGGGATTTACGTTATTTACGTTTTAATTTACGTTTTTAATTAGTGTGTTTTATTTACGTATGTAATTTATGTGTTTCTTTGTTATTTTATTAATTGAAGTATAAAAATCCACATATTCACTTTTATTTCACTTTTCACTACACAAATTCACGAATCGTTAACTACAATTCTATTCACCTTCACACGGACTACGACCTCGGGTTATCCGTATTTCTAGCGGATTCCTTTGAGAATATAGTATACGTTGGTTTTATACCTACCAACTTTTGGCGCCACTGCCGGGGAAGGTTGAAGTGAATTTTGGTTTTCGTTTTTCGAATTGTGTTTTGAAAACCTTCCTTGTGAATATTTTCTTATAATAGAACCAAAAAAAAAAATCAAAAATGTTAAACACTTTTCCTAAAGTGTTTGCAAAATACCAAAAATATAATAAATCATCCTCACTCTACCTCTACAGAGTGTTGTAAACCAAATAAATTCGAACGCAAAAAGAAATCGTGAAATTAGTCGTTATCGGATTACTTTAATTCTACAACCGACTACTTTGTTGCGCGTAGTTTTAGAAGAAACGATTTCGGTTGACGAATCGGTTAAAAACAAAACAAAAAAATATAAAAAATGTAAAAAACCAAAAGTATTTTCCTTTCTAAAATTATTTTTCTTTTTAACTTTTTAATCTTTTACCTTCTTTTTGGTGTATGAACACCCGTTCTTTGTCTAACGATATTCTTTCACCACTTTCGGATCCCGAACGGATTATTCTACATAATCATCGGGTTGATTTTTTGAGTTTGAATAACTTCGACGATATTAGCACGAATCGTGTTCGTTTCCCAACCGTTGAGGAAATGAACAATAAAGGTCAAAATGTTGTACCCCCGCCGATGGGTGGTGCTCAACAAAACGGGATCCCTCCGGTGGGACCTCAACTTCCTCCCAATCTCCGTACGATGGAGGAGTTATGTCAACCAACTATGTTTGGACGTGGTGGCCCGATTGCCCCCGTCAATATCGAAGCGGCGGATTTTGGACTTAAACATCACATGATTCAACAAGTCCAACATTTTTGCCAATTCCATGGTTTACCGGGTGATGATGCAAACAAACATCTTGCTAAATTCTTAACCATCACCCAAAGTATGAAACAAAATGGTGTCACCGATGATGCCCTTCGTCTCAATCTTTTCCCATTTTCATTGGCGCATCATGCCATCGCTTGGTTTGATCGACTTTCAAAAAATTCTATTCATACGTTCAATGAAATGGTTTCTAAATTCTTGGCAAAATACTTTCCACCATCGATGGTGACAAAATGCTAAGAAACGGACAGTAACGCAATTTCCGACAACGGTCCGATGAGTCCTTATCTGAGGGTGATGGGAAGCGAGTACGGAATAAAGCTTCTATAGACTCCTCGTATCATTGAATTGATTGTCCAATATATATATCTGACTGTAGATATATAATCCAATGACGTAACGTCNATCGAAGCGGCGGATTTTGGACTTAAACATCACATGATTCAACAAGTCCAACATTTTTGCCAATTCCATGGTTTACCGGGTGATGATGCAAACAAACATCTTGCTAAATTCTTAACCATCACCCAAAGTATGAAACAAAATGGTGTCACCGATGATGCCCTTCGTCTCAATCTTTTCCCATTTTCATTGGCGCATCATGCCATCGCTTGGTTTGATCGACTTTCAAAAAATTCTATTCATACGTTCAATGAAATGGTTTCTAAATTCTTGGCAAAATACTTTCCACCATCGATGGTGACAAAGCTAAGAAACGACATAAGCAATTTCCGACAACGTCCCGATGAGTCCTTATTTGAGGTATGGGAACGTTATAAGCTTTCGATTGATTGATGTCCAAATTACAATATGTTGCTCGTCACAATTATTGATACGTTTTATAATGGTTTAACTTTACGCCATCGTGATACGATCAATTCTGCTGCGGGTGGTACTTTTATGAAAACACGCCCCGAAGAGTGCTATGATCTCATCGAGAACATGACCGCCCATCACAATTATTGGGATTCCTGTACTGAGAGGGACGAGTCATCGAGATCTACCACGTCTTCCAACGCAGAAATTGCGGCTCTTAATAAGAAGTTCGATGAAGTTTTACGTGTTTTCACAAATCAGAATTAGAATAATAACCATCAAGTTAATGTGATTAATCAAAATTGTGAAACATGTGGTGGTCTACACCTGTATTTTGAGTGTCCGGCAACCGGTGCCTTTGCTCACGAGAGCGCGTATGCTGCAAACACGGATGGTAACGGTTACCAACCCCAAGGAGATCGGAATCTCCTCAGCTACCGTTCCAACAATTATCTTGGACCACCCGGTTTTAATAATCTGCCTCAAAACCAGAATGTGCAAAATCATAATAATCAAGTCAATCAAAACCAAAATCGAACAAATCATGGTTTTCAAAATCAAAATCAAGGGTTTAATCAAAATTGGGGTTTCAAAACCAAGGGAATTATAACCAAGGCCCGAATCAAGGGAATTTTCAAAGTAATCATCAAAATNAACAATTATCTTGGACCACCCGGTTTTAATAATCTGCCTCAAAACCAGAATGTGCAAAATCATAATAATCAAGTCAATCAAAACCAAAATCGAACAAATCATGGTTTTCAAAATCAAAATCAAGGGTTTAATCAAAATTGGGGTTTCAAAACCAAGGGAATTATAACCAAGGCCCGAATCAAGGGAATTTTCAAAGTAATCATCAAAATCATGGAAATTTTCAAAATCAAAATCAAGGTTTTCATCAAAACAACCGAGGAAAAAATTTCAATAATAAAAATCAAGTTGTGAATCAAAACCAAACGTCCTCGGATGAAATGCTCAAGCAATTTATTCAAAAACAAGAGGAAATGAATAAAATGATGCTTAATCAAATGACCGAATTCAACAAGCATTTAAATGACCGACCCTCGGGCTCGGGTACTACTTCTCTCCCAAGCAACACGATTGCTAACCCGAGGGGCGATGTTAAAGCGATCACGACCCGTAGTGGTGTTTCATATAAGGGACCCACGGCTCTGACTACCTCGTCTTCTTCTCTTCCTTCTAAGGTAGTCGACCGTGAAACCGAGGCGACAACGGATACGGAACTTCCTACTAATAACGGAAGGACCGAAGACATCCAACCTCCGGTTGTCCAAACGTCTAAGCAAAAAGAAAATGTTTTTAAAGGAAAGGAAAAAGTTGTTTTTGAAAACGAAATTCCCGTCAAACTAACTTATCCTTCTCGTCCAAACGATCAAAAGCTCCGCGAGAAAACAAACCACCAAATGGAAAAGTTCTTTCAAAATTTTCAAGATCTTCGATTTGATTTAAGTCTCGCGGATGCTATTCTTTTGATGCCAAAATTTGCCTCTATGATAAAAAAATTTGCTAAATAATAAAGAGAAATTGTTTGAAATGGCAAAAACACCTTTGAACGAGAATTGTTCGGCGGTCCTCCATAAAAAGCTTCCCGAAAAGCTTGGAGATCCAGGCAAGTTTCTTATTCCGTGTAATATTCCAGGGATGGTTCAATGCTTTGCCTTGGCCGATCTTGGTGCTAGCATTAACCTTATGCCTAAATCGATGTGGAAGAAATTGTCTCTTCCCGATCCTAATCCCACGTGCATGACCCTCGAGCTCACCGATCGATCTACTTCTCGTCCCATTGGAATAGCCGAGGATGTCATCATCATTGTTGGAAAGTTCCATTTCCCCGCCGATTTTGTGATTGTCGATTTTGATGCCGATCCACGGGTTCCTCTCATTCTCGAGAGAGGTTTCCTAAGGACCGGTCGTGCTTTCATTGATGTTTACGATGAAGAAATCACCTTGCGGTAAGAAAAACATGGCTCATTGTTTTGCTTACTAATCTAAAACACTTAGAGTTAGATGACGCTGTCGACGGTTGTGGATTCAAATTAAATTCCTAAAAATGCTACTGGAATCATCGCCTCCACTTTTCTCAGACGTTCCATCACTCGTCGTTATAATTTCATACATTCGTCAATTAATAAAAAAACTATTTTTTTCCAATTACGTTTGTCCACTGCGACTGTTTTCAATCAACTCCTTGATTCTTTAACAAGATAACTATCTTTGTTTTTGTTTTCTTTAGTAATTGTAGTTTACACTTTCGAGCTTTCACATTTCTTCGCTCTAATTGCGTATGAGTATTAAACGATAAATAAGTATTGGCGGGCTCGGTCCAATTGTGCAACAGGCGATACCTGTTAGGGTGAATAAGATACGGTGTTCACATCATTCTAACACGTACATCTGAGTCAAAGAATCCAATCCGGGTAACCTGAANACGGAAGGACCGAAGACATCCAACCTCCGGTTGTCCAAACGTCTAAGCAAAAAGAAAATGTTTTTAAAGGAAAGGAAAAAGTTGTTTTTGAAAACAAAATTCCCGTCAAACTACCTTATCCTTCTCGTCCAAACGATCAAAAGCTCCACGAGAAAACAAACAACCAAATGGAAAAGTTCTTTCAAAATTTTCAAGATCTTCGATTTGATTTAAGTCTCGCGGATGCTATTCTTTTGATGCCAAAATTTGCCTCTATGATAAAAAATTTGCTAAATAATAAAGAGAAATTGTTTGAAATGGCAAAAACACCTTTGAACGAGAATTGTTCGGCGGTCTTCCTTAAAAAGCTTCCCGAAAAGCTTGGAGATCCCGACAAGTTTCTTATTCCGTATAATTTTCCGGGGATGGTTCAATGCTTTGCCTTGGCCGATCTTGGTGCTAGCATTAACCTTATGCCTAAATCGATGTGGAAGAAATTGTCTCTTCCCGATCCTACTCCTACGTGCATGACCCTCGAGCTCGCCGATCGACCTACTTCTCGTCCCATTGGAATAGCCGAGGATGTCATCATGACTGTTGGAAAGTTCCATTTCCCCGCCGATTTTGTGATTGTCGATTTTGATGCCGATCCACGGGTTCCTCTCATTCTCGAGAGAGGTTTCCTAAGGACCGGTCGTGCTTTGATTGATGTTTACGATGAAGAAATCACCTTACGGTAAGAAAAAAATGGCTCATTGTTTTGCTTACTAATCTAAAACACTTAGAGTTAGATGACGCTGTCGACGGTTGTGGATTCAAATTAAATTCCTAAAAATGCTGCTGGAATCATCGCCTCCACTTTTCTCAGACGTTCCATCACTCGTCGTTATAATTTCATACATTCGTCAATTAATAAAAAAACTAATTTTTTCCAATTACATTTGTCCACTGCGACTGTTTTCAATCAACTCCTTAATTCTTTAACAAGACAACTATCTTTGTTTTTGTTTTCTTTAGTAATTGTAGTTTACACTTTCGAGCTTTCACATTTCTTCGCTCTAATTGCGTATGAGTATTAAACGATAAATAAGTATTGGCGGGCTCGGTCCAATTGTGCAACAGGCGATACCTGTTAGGGTGAATAAGATACGGTGTTCACATCATTCTAACACGTACATCTGAGTCAAAGAATCCAATCCGGGTAACCTGAACATAGATGAAATCGATCATTTGTTTATCCACTCTTCTCTATATAATATTAATATTTTTAACTCAACCTTAAAGGAAAAAATGTTTCAAGAAACAAGAAAGTTAACTCGTCAAAACTTAGAAGGCAACGTGTTTTAAGTAATCTGGTAGATATTTATCCGATATATAGTTTAATTTACAAAGATGAAAAGGTAATAAAAAATGGCTACTGAATATTAGAGTAAATTAATGAAATAGATTATAAATTTTTATTTGACGTCCAAGATAATAAAAGTTAAATATAGTCGACATGTGTAAGAAAAAAAATGTAAATACGACCAGTTTTCTAAAGATGTTCTAAATGTTAGGTAATAAGGCCTATTGGCCTGGCCCACTTGTTTAAGCCTGTTTAATAGTTAGTGTTTCGTATTAGTCTTTTCTATTTACGTAGTGTTTGGTACATTGTAATCAAAAGGGGAATGGAAAGGATGATTACGTTGGAATGATAAAATGTTGTTTGCTTACATATATGGAATGTAATGGTTCATTACAAGGAATGACCTATTACAGTAAAATCATTCCCTAGGCCCTTGCTTATTTTTTCATTGCATCCGTAATGAAATCAAAATTACATAAAACCCTATCAATAACTAACCATATTAAATAAACTTTCTATCATTAATGGGGGCATTTTAGTATTTCTATAATGATTCCATTACGTCTTATCAAACAAACCAAACATGATTAATAATTGTAATGAATAATTACATTACACTATTTATTCCATTACGTCATTTATTGCATTCATTTGACATTTTATTACGTCCTACCAAACGTACTTAATGTCTTCTAATTCTTCATTGTTTGTTGAATCTAATCATTATTTTCAGTATTCCCTTAATTTCTACATGGCATGAGGTTAAAAATAAAGAAGAAGAAGAAGAAGAAAAAGTTTGTTTGAATGAAGGTTAAACCCTACATCATTGCCGCCGTCATCTAGATTTGGTCGTTTCGTTCTAGGCTAATTAATTAGTTGGTGAACTAGTAATTTGTTCCGCTATGTATTATCCATCATTGGACACCTGTTGCCACCTAAGTAAGTGCACATATCATCTTTGAATTCATGTTTAAGTTATTTGAAGACTATGCGTATTTCGATTGGATAATATTGAGTAAGGGAATATTTGGAATTAATGCACATGTGGTTGATATATGTTTTTCGATGATGGTACGTTTGGTTTATTCGAATAAGGTAGAATAATGTTTTTGTTTCGTGATTAGCTAGGGTTTGAAAACGACGATTTGGTTATCGGTATTCGTAATTGGTATTGTTTTTTTTATCGGTTTTGAATCGGAATGTTGTTTGCTAAATATGGTTTTGCATTGGTGTTGGTGGCGGTGATGCAATAGTCTTAATTAATCCGACTAGGTCTTGAGTAGTTATGTGTTACATTTCGACATCAACTTGTTTTGGTTCCGCATCTGTATCTGTTGGTTCACCTGGTTTCGCTCTGATTTGCCCGGTTATGCAATTGGTCACACGCGGTTCTGCATCTTGTTCCGCCTGGTTTGATACGAATCTGTCTGCACATGTCTGCCTGTCTGAATACACACGTGGTTCTGTATCTGGTTCCTCCTGGTTTTGTCTGAATCTGAATATGAATCTGTCTGAATCTGAATCTGTCTGTCTGTCTGAATCTGCTGCTGTCTGAATGTGTCTGCTGCCTGAATCTGCTCTTCGTCTACCTCTGTTTGGATCTCTCTGCTACTGAATCTGAATATGTTTTTCAGCATCAGTCCGCCTGAATCTGCTCGTCTGTTTGCACTCTGGGACACTCTGCTTTCGTTTGTTTTTAAGTTTTAGTTTATGTTCTGGAAAACTCCCAATGTTTACCGCTGTAGCATTGCGAGTTTGAGAGGAGGTGTTAGGTAATAAGGCCTATTGGCCCGACCCACTTGTTTAGGCCTGTTTAATAGTTAGGGTTTCGTATTAGTCTTTTCTATTTAATGTCTTGTAACTCTTCATTGTTTATTGAATCTGATCATTATATTTTCAGTATTCTCTCTTTGGTTTCTACACTAAATACATAAGAAATTTAAACAGTTTATAAAATCACCCCGAATACATTCGTATTTTTCATAACCTATAAAAACCATTCAAAATACATAAGTATCTCGTACAAGCATTAGATAATGTTCGAAATATTTATACGTGTATTTAGCATAGCTGATACCAATTGTTCCAAATACATCGTTATCTCGAACCATCCCAAATGCACCGCTATTTAAAATTGTTCCAAGCGCATACGTATTTGGAACGGTTTTTTAATAACCGTCCCAAATACAATTTTTTTGGCACGCTTATGCAAATCGTGCCAAATACCCGTATTTGGCATGATTTTTTAACCGTTCCAAAAAGTTTCGGCCCAAAAGCCCCTTTTCTTATAGTCATTCATAATGTAAGAGTATAAGAATAATATGTTGAGTGAACGGCAGCATCAAAGATACCCGCAAAGAGAAGTTCTGGAATGGTTATGTCTAGTTTAAAAAGCCCTTTACCAGAGAAAATAAAGCCACGCCATGAGATGAAGTTTGGTAGACATGCTTCCTATATAGGAATCCCCTCAACAAGTAGTTTGTCAAAGCATCAGGAGAAGAAGGCTATGTTTGGCACAAAGCTTTTTGGAGCTTTTTTGGGCAATGAGCGGTGAACAATGAGCTTTTTGATTTTTAGTGTTCGTTTGGCATGAGAGCTGTGGGCTTTGCTATTTTTTAGGAAAGCTCATTTTCCCAATGCTTCTTTATGAAGCTGTGAGCTTTTTTGGCTACTGCTCACAGCTACTGCTCACAGCTCACTGCTACTGCTCACAGCTACTGCTCACAGCTACTTTTGCCAAACATAGCCGAAAAGTTTTGAAAGTAAAAGCACTGGAAGTAATATGTCCAGTTTTTGAAGTGCTTCACGAGGTTTAGTATTAATTTATTAATCGGTATATATAGTGTTTTTAATTCAGTTAACTAGACCATGTTGATAAATTCACAACACATCATATACCACCAAAGAAAAGTTATGGAAATCAACCAATCTACCAGCCAGAAGATAATATACTTTTTAAACCAACTTCTTTTGATGCACATTTAGCTCGTTTAAACTCTAAAATTGATACTTCCTACTATGGATCTGTGTCATCAGGTAGATTGTTTTTCCAAGATTACCTTGACAACATACAATTTTTTTTAAAAGAAATTGTATCACATCCATACTATAATGGATTTATAGGTACAAAAGGATATCAAAAGAACACAGGAATGAATACATCTACCAATACAAGTACCAATACAAGTATTTCTACAGGTGCTTCATTAATAAATAAATCCATGATTATTTTGATTTTACCGCATGAGATAGATTACCTACTAAGACTATGTATGAATATTTATAGGAATATCTTTACGACAAAAGAAAAGCACCGAAATCAATATGCCGCCTTTTGGAAGTGGCTCACAAGGTTTAATATTAATTTATTATTCAGTATACTTTGTGTTTTGAATACAGCCAATATCGATACTATGTCTACAATTTCGCAGGACTAAACATAGCGGAACGATCTCCAATTAAAGATATCGATCCCATGGTTGTTAACATAACAAGTATGATCAGTACTTGTCGGTTATTAGATTATAACATAGAGCTCATGAAACCGAACCTTAACCAAGTTTATAGTTTGCCCCGGTAGGGTAATATTTGCCATTTACCTCATATTCTCAATATTATATGACCGTTGAAAGATGAGAGCTACTCATTCGGCCAGGCTGGTCAATGCCCAATATGCATATTTATAATATTAGCGTTTACACAAAATTAACGGTTCATGATGGGGACTTAATTGGCAAGTTTTACTCATTATCTTATAATCATGTATTCGGGTCAAGCATACCAAAAGCTACTTGTATTCGTTTTGTAAAACTAGCATGTATCCCCCTCACGAGGTTTATAAATCATTTAAAAGATTAAAAGCGAGGCTATAAACTCACCCGGATAAAGGAAATAGCACGAAACAAGCAAGTGAAGAAACTAGCCGCGAAAGCTCTACGATGAACCTAAATAGACATATGCTTGTCTTAGGTTTTTGAAAATAAACATTGATGCAATATGGCTATATATATAAGTTATGATCTTAATTATGCTTGGTACATAATTTCTAAATATATCAAGTGTTCAAAAATAAGGTTTTAAAGATACAATTACATGAGTTTTTAAATCCTTTTTATACTTTTAACGTCAAAGCTGTCAAAAATTTTATAACTTGTACATCTTAGAAAATTCGTTACTTGTAAACCGTAAGTCGAAAACTTAAGTTCTTTATATCTGCGGAAAGGTATTCATGTGTACTAACAAGTTTTGTGGGTCCCACTTGATTAAAAATTACATAGCAATAGATCAATTATCAATTTATCCACACTAATCAGTCCAAAAATTTCTAGTGTTACAATAGTCCCACGAAAAATGCGATAGCTAGAGTTCTACAAGTCAAATTGATTCCCCGTTTGCGGCCATGTTTAAGTTAAGATGTTANAGTTAACTAGACCATGTTGATAAATTCACAACACATCATATACCACCAAAGAAAAGTTATGGAAATCAACCAATCTACCAGCCAGAAGATAATATACTTTTTAAACCAACTTCTTTTGATGCACATTTAGCTCGTTTAAACTCTAAAATTGATACTTCCTACTATGGATCTGTGTCATCAGGTAGATTGTTTTTCCAAGATTACCTTGACAACATACAATTTTTTTTAAAAGAAATTGTATCACATCCATACTATAATGGATTTATAGGTACAAAAGGATATCAAAAGAACACAGGAATGAATACATCTACCAATACAAGTACCAATACAAGTATTTCTACAGGTGCTTCATTAATAAATAAATCCATGATTATTTTGATTTTACCGCATGAGATAGATTACCTACTAAGACTATGTATGAATATTTATAGGAATATCTTTACGACAAAAGAAAAGCACCGAAATCAATATGCCGCCTTTTGGAAGTGGCTCACAAGGTTTAATATTAATTTATTATTCAGTATACTTTGTGTTTTGAATACAGCCAATATCGATACTATGTCTACAATTTCGCAGGACTAAACATAGCGGAACGATCTCCAATTAAAGATATCGATCCCATGGTTGTTAACATGGCGATAAACGGAAGGTGCATATTGGTTTGGAATTCTCACAAACAAAATGAAGAACACGACCCATATAGTTTGGATTGTATTTTCCAGGATGAAGAGGTATTTTCAATATGTTAATAATAATATATATTCATACATACTTAGTAAACATTCTAATTGTTACAAATGTTCAAACAATCCAACCGAATTCAAGTTTACATCAAAAAAGAGTTAATGTTTAAATTTGAACATCTTTTGCAAAAGGGCCAATGTTATATCATCTCCGACTTTGGAGTAGCAGAAAATGGTGAAAGGTTACCATTGTTACCCCACAGGTGGAAAATTATCTTTTACAAAGGGACCGATGTTACCAGGGTTGAACACATAGATGACAACTTTCTTGGCTTCATTAATGAGTCATTTACATGTATCTTCAATACAGACTATGAGTACCATGAGCATGATTGTGTTGATATGTATTATTCAGAAACAAAGATTGTATAAGTATTAATAAATTTTCATTTATTCAGACCGATTTACCCATACTATTAATTTGACAGATGTTATCGGAACAGTCGTAGCTATTGACAATATTGTGCCCTTCAATAGCCATGGAGGTCGAAAGATCCGTAGGACAATTGTCATTGAAGACACTGAGTAAGTATATTTTTTTAAATTTGTTGGTATCAAATATGAAAGAAGATAGAATTCTAATCATGTGTTTGGTACACACTATGTAGTTCTTGGCAATTTTGGCAATATTAAAGAAGATACAACTCTAATCAGTCGTAGCTATTGGCAATATTGTGTCCGTCAATAATCATGTGTTTGGTACACACTATCAAATATTAAAGAAGACACTTATTATACCTTTTGGGACAATTGGGCAATGGTGTCGGATGATTACGAAGATAGGTTTGAGCAGCATAGTCATATTGACTTTATCTTGATGCTTGAGAAAGTTAAATACTGGGATAGTAAGTTTTGCAAAAGATTATTCCAATTCGTGTTTCATGCATCTCCATGAATTTAATTTAATTAATATTATACATAATGCAGAAAAGCCATCAATCCATAATGCTTTATTCGACTCCAAAATTTTTATAAATAGAGATATACCACAGTTAATGTCTTTTCGAAAAAGGTAATATTTGTAATTTAAGTGAAAAAACAATTTACCTTCAAATTTTTTGACGAAATTCACTATCTACATACCACAGCTATGAACAACAAAATGGATATGATCTAAACAAATTCAAGATTGAAGCTTACAATTAGGACACTCATGTTGTTATGCCTTCCTAGACTTGTAAACCTTTTACAAACCCCAACCAGTTCCAAGACTTATCATCGTTCCAAGTTTTGTTCCGAGACACATAGTTTTGAGATTCAACTAGGACCCAAGACAACCCTCATTCTGAGACACCAATCACGCCAAGACACACACACATATATACGAACGACTCTGTTATTACTCTTCATGATTTTAATTAAGGATGTCCAGAATTTTATTTTTTTATTATTATATTTTTTTTTACTATTTGCGTTCAATAACGACTCATGTTATTTCGCTTTATGAATTTAGCCCGTGTGCACACGAGTTTAAAATTAACTACGGCTCATACTCTATCGATGTAAGACGACCTCACGTCTTTCCTCCGGGCATGGGCTTTGGGTTTTCCACTGCCTTTTCAGAGCAAAACGTAGTAGCATTTAAAGATAATACGTGTTGTGAGCCTTTGACCCAAATCATTTCCAACAAAAAGGTTATCAATTTATCTTTCTACTATTAACCACAAGTGTTGAGATTAGAGAGAATACGAGATTCTTTTCCGTTACGAAGACGGTTAATAGCTGCTTATGGAACCAAACAGGAATGAATAAGTTAATTTTAAAGCTCATTTTGTTTAGAACATTGAACTTTTTTAACGAATAGCCAAGTCATCAGATCGATAACAATAGGTTTATAATCTACAAAGCCTCGTCAAGGACAAGTATTAACTTTTAAGCCTATATTTATTTTGTGATGACCTCTTTGATGGTGTTTTTGGCTTCACCTTGGGGTCGGGCACAGCTTGTAGTGTTCAAGTCAAGTCTCGTGAATGAAAATATATGAGCGTGTCTTTCTCATACAATCTGTTTAACAAAACCAATTGTTGGCATAATATAAAGAGAAAAATATAAACGTCACAAACTAGTCACTACTCACTACATATATATTTTCCTGTTTCTAAGACCAATGTGATATGCGCCTCTTTATGTATTTGGGGCCGACCATCTCTCTTAGCTCAAAACATATATTTGTATATTGAGTTTGATAAAAATGTATATTGTAATAGACCACATCATTATTTTAAAAACACGACATAACATCAAATCACCCACTTAACGTTTTCGCCAGTTTTTAAAAAGAGACCACATCACTATTTTATCTAAAAAGACATTTAATGAATTATGGGCAAATAATAATTGTTGGTAATTCTAACTTGTTATCATATACGTAATAGTTACTTAAAAAAAAAGTATTACAGTAAAACTTGTTTCGTTACTAATGGGCCTAACAAATAAATGAAAGATATATTGAATTTTGGGTTGTATTTTTTTTTACCGAATATTAAGGTTAATATGTTTTCTTTATTGTCGTGTAAGTCAAATTATTCTTATCAGTTCTCTCCCTCTAAGCCGCATAATGACGTCTCCAGTTATATCTTTGAATTTCTCTTATTATTTTGGTTTGAAAATTTCTTGTTATTGATTTATAAAGCTATTGAGTCTTTTTTTATTATCTATGTTATTTCTATATTAAAAAAAGTTAAGGTAATAAGTTATCATCTTTTATAAAACTTATCTTGGATGCATGAATTTTGTTGTTGCTATAATATATTTTCAGTACAGTTTTAAACTTCTCATTTTTTCATTGCTAGTTTATTTTTGTGCTTTTATTGTTTATGATTAAAAAAAAAGTGTAACTGTAATTAATATGAATATCTTTACTATCTATAAAGGAAAAATGGTCAAAGGTGAAAGTGGAAAAGTCAATAAAAGTGAAAAGTTGAAATGTTGAAAATGTATATAAGGAAATATTGAAATGCATTTAATACTCTTATTAACACACCCCATTACTTAAAAGTACAATGATTTATTCACATTGTACAACTAATTAAAAGCATATCTAACAAATTAAATATAACCAATTAAAACACAAACCGGGTTGACCCGGGACGCTTCAAACACGGCAGGTTAACCCGGTTTAATTTGACCCATTTTCGACCCAACCTAGCAAGTTGACCCGGTTTAAATCGACCCATTTTTTGACCGGAACGGTTGAACCACCCGGGTCGAACCGGGTTTCAAAACATTATGTTAAATTCCCAAATCTTCAAACTTTTATTATTTTTCGTTTATAACCTATAAACTTTTTTTTATCAATAAACTATCTGTCGCTATAAAATCCCGTTGCTATGCACGGGTACTCGTCTAGTGTATCAAACCGGATAATCATTTTAGGCCAATATAATTAGATTAGGTAGCAAATGTATAATAAATGAATCCAAAGTAAATTAAGTGTGGTCTCTTATTTTAAATATCTTTGAGGTACATACAATTACCACTGTATAAATTATGATTTTGTATCAAAGCATCTACAATTTGTAATTAAAGTTGTCATCTCAATGATACATGATGAGACTTGCGCATTTGACATAGCTGTATGTGTTTTAAGATTTTTTTTTTTTAATTTCTTTTTTAATGTATTTGGCTTATTGGATTTTAATAAAAGCTGATTAGTAGCTTGATTAGATTGTATAATGTGGTAAAATGGTTGTATATTTGACTAAGGGGGTGATTTAAATATTGTATTAATTGTATTTGTGTTAATGTATTTATGCTTTAAATAGATGTAAATAGTGTTATTTTACGTATAATGCTTAAAATGTATAAATAGATTTGTATTGATTTAAAAGCAAAAAATAAATAAATAAATAATTTTCACAAATGCTTTATAACTAGTATGGATAATAATAAAAATGATAACTAAGGGATTGTAAGTTACCTTGTAAGTCTGCTGAAATGCAGTATTAAAACATGCATGAAGTTGTGCCAATCATATAAGTTACGGATCGGAGTAAGTTGCATGTACCTGATATATATACAATAATTTGAACGTATTATGTGTCTTTGTACAATTTACATCATATTCGACAAAATTACTATGAGATAGCCTCAGCTAAATTTATCATAAATCTAGAGTGTTGTTTCTTAAAAGACTTTTGGATAGTAAATTTTCTAAATAACTAACTCCAAGATCCTCAAATTCAAGTACATCAATGTTGTCATCCCAACAAGATCCTTCCGAAGTTTCCATTCTTTTCAATGGAGGTGGTCCATTCATGACTACCACCTCTTGAACTTCTTCCCATTCTCTTAAAACTCTTTTGTTTGTATTGCAATCTTTGACTTGATGTTTATGTGTCAAGTCAGTTCCTTGGGAACTTGTCGAAGGATCAGGCGAGTCATTTTGAGTCATTCGCATTGCATTTTCTACTACTTGCACTGGAAAGTTTAGATGTGCTTTCTGACCTCTAATTCTCAATGCAGCTTTATCATAAGCTAAAGCTGCTTCTTCGGCTGTCTTGAAAGTTCCAAGCCAAACTCTAGCTCCTTTACGTGATGAATCCCTAATTTCGGCAGCATACTTTCCCCATGGACGTCTCCTGACTCCCCTATATCGTTTTTCAACTTTCACAACGTTGCCCTGAGGCCCCATAGTAGCACCATCACCATTTGAAAGAGTCTCACAGGTACTTTCCAACTTTTCTGACGGAATGACTATTCCAGCAAGAATTTCATCCCATTCTTCCGCACCCATGGATATCCATCTTCCTAGGCTTGGTAGCCTTTGTAAAAATCCCATTGAGTCATTTCTACCAGTAGCAAAACTCGGCAATTCCTCCCATGCTTTGGAAACTTCAGATGTTTTCTTAATTGTTTTTTCATTTGTATGGCCATCCTCACAAATGAAATTCGCCCATACATTTTCTAAAATCCCCTCGGTCTTAGGAGTTTGCAATTTCTTTTCAACTGCCATATCTCAAGATAGAAATGGAGAGAGGCGGAGTTTAGGTATATATACACAAGGTGGTCAGAAACAACTCATCTTTCATTCAATCTCAAAGTATGAATGGAAAAAGGTAAGAAACTTTAGCTTTTGGCAATTGCATTAGCATAAATCAAGGATGATTTGAAAATTACGGTCTAAGGAAAGGGGGTGGAGTGTTGACTTTGGTATAAACTATAATCTAATAATATTTGCTTAGTTTTGTAATCATATGATATTATATATAAATGGTGGAATGATTAGGAAGTCAAATAAGTAGATTATAATCAAATTCTTCGATCTACTGGCGCGCATGGAATATGTTTATGTTCCCATTGGCCAATTTCATGGTTACTTGGTTATGAAGTAATTAGTACATCAAAACATTTTTCATTCTAATTAAGTGCAACTGTGTGAAAGTGGTGTGGGTATATGTTTATTTATTATTCATTGATGGTTAAATTTAAGTCCTAGGTTATGTATGTTTTATTACCTGGATATCGTATTACTGATTGGTTCATGATCCATTAAGCAGTTGTACGTTTTGCGAACAATGGTTAATACAATTAAGAAGATTGTTTCAATTTGTTTTTCTAACAAGAGCAACTTATTTGTTACTGTATTAAAAAAACTTCGTTGTCCAAGTATATATAATGCAGTGACTGAATTTGTTTTTCATTTCATTAAACATAATTTTAAGCGTTAAGCACCAATGAGCCTTTGCTCTAGCGTGGTATCTTTGTGTTCAGAGTAAGTTACACTTTCAGTTTAACTCTTCCAAAATTAATATTTGTTGCTCGCTCATAAAAACAATAAAACGTGATACTGAAATAACTTCTTTTGCCACAAACAGTCATCATTTCCATCAATAATAGGCCACAAAGAATCACCTCCTGGCTTCTGCTTGTAGCATTCATAATTCAATCGGGAATACTTTTTTCCCAATTTTAAAACGATCTTAATGATAGTAATTATATTCACTTCTCCCTAAACAGTAACATATTTGATACAATAAATCTTCTAAGAAAATATTAAATCTACAGAATCTTTGGTATATTCTAGAGATCCATTAATAGGTGAACATTTACTTTGTAGATTTGTGCTCTAGTGGATCTACGTTTAGGGAAAACTTGAAGTAAACACCGGACAGTTGCATTCAATGTATAAACAATTGAGTAAAAGAAGTGCATATAATGATATTTCTTGGACCTCAAGGAAAAGATAAAGTATATCTTGAGCAAAAGGTGAATAAATAAAAGATCACACGCTTGGCAATAGAATAATATACTTCTCAACGACAAAGGAGGAGGGCTTGCTTGCAAATTAGTTTAAATCGTACATGCATGTTTTTGGCTTGGCGGAAAGATCGTCCCGGATGGAAACTCGATATCCCGTATCCGCCCCAGTGTAAACAAGATATTCTTTGGTTGATCGCAAACTTTATAAAATCAGATGCCTAAATATAAATGAGAGACACAAAAGCCGAGGCCTTCCAGATTCTAGGCCTACAACGATTTTCAGAGCGGATTCTATCTCAGGCTTTCCTTGGAACTAAGCAACATTTATTTGTGAAATTGATCATTTTATATTTAGGGTATGCACGATATGTTATGTGGACATAATAATATTAAGCTAAGGAGGATGAGAGAATTAGATAAAAGGTTTTCAATGACTTCTCCTTGCAAGCATCATAGAGAATCTTCATATCTATCTCTCCCATCCTCCTCAGGCGGAAATTAGTATGTCTACTTGACATTAATAGAATAGCCTAAATACAATAACGAGCAATTTCTTAATTATCAGACTAAGTATATTAATGCCTTGACTGAGATATGGTATTAACCTAGTTGCACTTTATGCCTTTGTTAGCATTCAAGAAGTGTTGGTCATTCTAATATTAAGAACTTTGTAATGAGTTAGAGAATGTGTATTAGATATATAATGGGCTATGGACTTGGTAATTATTAGTTATTTAATGTAAGTTGTTAATACAAATAAATCGTAAAAACGTTTATTAAAATTTAGCGATCTCTTTAAGTTTTGTCGATAACAAACATAAGATTATGTAAAAGTATAAATCTAAACATTACATGTTTTTACATTTATCATTTACTATTGACATACATTAGTCAAAATATACTTACTTGTAATAAATGAAATGCATGAAAAAGAGTTGGGTAATCCACAACCCATAACCCATGGAGCTTGATCAATAACCCATGACCCATTGCATAACATCATGCATGACCTAATAATGGGTAAAACCCATGACCTAAAGTCCATAACCCATGACACAAAGATCATAACCCATGACCCAAGATGTATTTGATATCATTCATGACATCACATAACCCGTGGACCTTAACCCATAACCCAAAACCCGGAATTGTAACAAAAAAATCCGGACTGGTACTACTAGATACCCAAATCTCTTGCTTTACACTGGCCGGATCCCTTTGGGAAGAGATCCGCCGGATCCGGGTGAACAATGATCAGAATTGCCTATAAATAGTGAGCCATTTCTCTCTTGTTTCTCACCCCACTTAGATATACCTTCTCTCTATATTCTAAGTTCTCTAATCTCATATCTAAAGATCATTCTTATAGCTTTCTTTCTCTTTTGTTCTCAAGGTTCTTCTTACAAGACGAGATCACGCTTTCTTACATACGAGCCATTCTTCTCTTCAAGTTGCTCGGATTCTTCATCACCTCAAGACCACTGAGTTGTCTCTTGTTTTTTATACTTCTTCTTGTATTCTCAAAGTTGTTGTATTGGATTGGTCTTCCGTGTAAAGGACTGGGTATCTAGCTTTGTACAGAAAAAAGTGCAAGCGACGTTGTGAGGTTTCTCCACCGGTTGAAGGAGCTTGTTGACATAGTGTTTACGTACTCTCGAGTTGGGTACTTGGGGAGTAGAGTAGGGCAAGGAAGGTGTCCTTGTAGCCGAACCACTATAAATCATTGTGTCACGCTTCTATCCTTTTAACTCTTTACTTTTATCATATTTATTTCTTTTCATAGAAACTTGCATTATCCATATCTCAACATCCAAAGATTTCACATACTATCGATCTAAAGTTTTATAAACTATATTTAAATCAACAAAAACTATTCAAACCTCCTTCTAGTTTTCTACAATTAGCATCAAGAGCAGGTTTTATAAAAAGTTTTTAAGTAAATTGTATTTTAAAACTTTTTCGATCAAATGGATTTCGAAAACTACAAAGTAGGGCAATCTATGCAGATACCACCACTCTTTAAAACTAATGGTTTCATATATTGGAAAAATCGATTTGAAACATATGTGGAAGAAATGGAGGTACATAGCTGCGAGATCGAAGGAATTCGGTATGACCCACCTAAAGTCAAGCTTGAAACTTTTAAAATACGAAAATGTACAATTGAAGGAGTTGGAAGCTTCATGTGCACGGAAAAAGCATATTATAAGCAACTCTCAGTTAATCGTATGAATGGAGAGAAATTTAAGATGATGATCAGGGAAGATGATGAGTGTGTAAATACTCATCATTTTGGTACCATTTAAACTGCCAAAACATACAAAAACACTCAAATATGCATCAAAATACTGGAAAATATCCCAGGGTTATGTTTTATATGTCTTAGATGCAAAATGTGTAAAAACAAATGAAAAACATGCAAAGTTTGCATAATTGGCAGTTTCAGTCCCTCAACTTTCACAAATTAGCAAAACTAGTCCCTGAAAGTTTCAAATGAATAAAAAGTCAACTTTAGTCCTTGGGAAGTCAAACTTATTCACAAATAGTCCCTGGACAAAAGTTTACACAAATTGGCAATTCTCACCCCTCAAGTTTCAAAAATGGCAAAATTAGTCCCTGGGTATTCAAAACTTGGAATGTAACATAAAATACCCTTGTGCTATTCATAAAATACAATTTGGAACATTTTTGATAACTTTTGGGAATTTACATAATTAGTCCCTCAAAAATCCAAATATTACATAAAAGGTCCCTGGGGTTTAAAATATTGGAAATATACAAATTTGGTCCCTCAAGAATTCAGAAATTACAAGATTGGTCCTTGGGCTTTTCACAACTATAAACCAAACGGATCCCTTTTATTTATTATAAACCCATTAAACCAAATCCATAAACCCAAAATAAACCCACCCTTATAATACCCCAGGCCCAAACACACCTTCACTTGGCCCAATCTCCTTCACCAGCCCACACTCCCACTCCCTTTCTCTTATAACCTTTCCCGTTCACACCACCACCCCCTCTCCTCTCCACTTGCCTCTGCAACCTTGAACCACAGCTCCACACCTGTCCTTCACCATCACCACCTCAGCCCACCTACACCCCTTAGCCCCCCACAATTAATGCTACTGCATCAATTTTCAACACAAAACCACCCATCCCCTATTTTTCAACAAAACCACCCCAAAATCATGATTAACTTCTATAAAACGATCCCACTAGTCCACTAAGCACCCTGGTATACCACAATTCTGGTCCAATGGTCTCTAGCCACGTATACAACTTTTGGCGCCAAAATCAGTTTAAAGGCTAGGATGGATTCTAAGCAACCAACGGCCAAGATGAGAGATGGGATATGTTCAGAAGCTTGTGGGGAGTGCAAAAAGTCTATAAAAGAGGAGGAAGATGCAGCATTTCAATCTATCTAGTTTAATTTTAGTTTTCTTATGTCGAATTAATTGTACTTTCAATTCCAGTGTATCTCTTAAGCTTTCAAGTACTTTGTTATCATATTTCAGTGTTATCAAATACATTTCAAGTTTCAATTTCATCTCTTATGTTATATTTCATTTTATGCTTATGATAATGTCCCTTTCAAGCTTAAACACCTTGAATTGTGGTTATGATACTGTATAAGGACTCTTTAAGCTCATATAAGCTCCTAGAAAGCTTCTAAAAGCTTTTAGATACTATAAAACTCAGTCTAGGATCATAACTCAAAAATACACAAAAATAGAGATAAATAGGTTGAAAAATGAAAAATCAGTGTGCAAGAAAGAAGATGGCTAGAGCAGGGTGAATTTTGGATTGCCTTGGTTTAGAAGCTTAGTGGTAAGCTGCTAGGGTGGTTCTTGGTCCTTGTTCTTGGTTCTTTGGCTGGAGTGCACTTTGTAAGCCTTTTTCTCAATTTTGCATTCTACTGTTCTATAGCTTAATTACTGCTTATCCTTGTTTCTTTATGCTTATTTGGTGTTGTTTAGTTATAATATTGATTGAAAGTGCCAGCTTGTTCATTAGATTTTCATTGTGCTTATTTCATGTTTAACTGCCATTAATAGCATAATATTGATTCTTAGGTAATTGTTGTTTAAATTGATGTTTATGTGTTAATCTTAGCTTATTTTATCATATTATGTCTTTATACATCAGTCCTATGGTTTAAATTTGTGGTTTGCATTGAAAATCTCATTTTCATAAATTTTAAGGAGTGTTTGGTGTAAGACTGTTTGTTGTGTTCAAGTGTGCTTTTGTTGTTGTTCATTGTTTAAATATGTCACTTATGGTTCTATTAGTGTAGTTAAAACATAAAAACTAGTGTTCATTAGTTAAAAAGTCAAAATTCCTTTTAAATCTCATCATAGTTTCACTGTGATGGATTTTTAGGTTCTTAATCATATTTTTGTGTTCAAAAGTTGTTGTTTAAGCTTTATCTAGTTTTCTTATAGCTTAGTATTACCTTATCAGTCCATAAATTAGAATCAAAACTCATAAAAGTCAAATATGAAGTTTTACATAAAAAGTCAAAATCCTTGTTATGCAGTTTTTGAATAAAAATTGGAATTACATGTAGGATTATTCAGTGATCATTTGAACTTGTGCTTTTGGAATCTTAATCTTTTGTTGCTTGTGTTTTCATGTGATTTTTGGTGAATTTTTATGTGGCTTTTTAACTGCTTATTTTGTTGCTTATTGTGAGCACTTTTTCATATATGTGCCCTGTGCCCAGCTTTCAAGCACAAGTTCACAAGCTTGTTGTGAGCTTGTTAGTAGGCCCTAGCTTGTGTTACTGAGCTTTTTGGGAAGCTCACCAACCAAGCTTGTGGTTTCCAAGCTTATTTTGTGCTTTCTAGTTTTTTAAATAAGGCTGCTTTGAGCTTATTGTTTGCTCAAATTTGCTGTTCTTTCTGAATACCCAGGGATGAGCCAGTTTTCATAAGCTCTTGTAGAGTTTCTCAGTGGGTCCCATTGTTTGCTTTTTGGCTTTTTGGGAAGCCAAGCAAGCAAACTTGCTAATTCCAGGCTCAATTTGGCTTTTAGAGCTTATTTGATAAGCTCAACAAACCCCCAAAGAAGCTTGCAGGCCTGTTGGGTCTGTGTGGTTTTGGATTTGCTTATTTCTTCTTTTCTGCTTATTATCTTAGCTTTTCTCTTTTCTTTGGCTTGTTTTACAATATTCTAGTTTATCTTTAGCTTGTTTAAGCTTTTGTTCCAGCTTTTGAGCTGTTTGTGAGCTTTTTCATTTTAAAATCCAAGTTTAGCTTTTTAAAGCTAAACTGTTGTAGAAAAAGCTCTCAACAGAGCTTATTTGTGAGTTTTAAAAAGTTTTCCTTTATAAAAGTTTTATATTTTTAGTTGTTAAGTGTATTTGTAAAAAAAAAATAAAAAAAAATAAATAAATGTGTAGCAAAAAGGGGGTAGGCAGGCTCGAACCTGAGACCTCCCCCTTATGAGAGTGATAGTGTGTACCTGGATACCAGTTGCCCTAGGGACTTTTCTCATTATAACCTTGCACTCTTTTTTTATTTAACACCTCTTTCTCCATTTTGCCTTATAAGCTGTTACAGCTTATTGTACTGCTTATTTAGGGGCTTTTTGTAAGTTTTATATTTTTTATAAGTTTCTGCACCTTTTCTTTACAACATATATTTTTTTTAGAATTTTTAGTTTTCATTTAATATTTATAAAAAATCAAAAACAGTTAAATAGTTTTAGTATAAATAAATAAATAAAATAGTTTTTGCATTAGATTTTTATCTAGGATAACTTTTTATAATTTTTCTAAGTTTTATAAGTTATTTAGAATCTGTAAAAAATAGTTTTGCATATTTCACTTTTAATTTGCTTAGTTTTGTAATTTTACTCAATTAAATAGTTAATTAAATAATAATTAGTAATTAATTAATAATAATTATATAAATAGTATAATAAATATATTTTCAGTTCTAAATTAAGTTTTACACATTTTTAAACTTTTCTAAGTTTTTAGTTTATTTCTAGAACATTTTCTCATTTTCTTTTTAGTTTATTACATTAATAATAATTAATAATTAGTTAATAATTAATAATAAGTAATTAAATAGTCATAGAAATAGTTTTAATTTTCTAAATTTTGTTTTAAGTTATAATAGACTTTTAGAAATTAAATTTGCAATTTTTAGGATAATTTCCTATTTAGTTGTATTTTTAATTTGTTTTAGTAATTATAAATAGTTTTTAAGTAATAATAATTATATAAATAATTAGATAAATAAGTTTTTAAGTTTTTAATCACTTTCTAAGTTATTTTACATTTTTAGAATTTCATTTTTCATTTCCTAAGTTATTTTCTAATTTTTAGATAATTTGTTTTTGTTTTAATAATCATAATTAGTATTTACTTTTTATTTTTGTTATAAATTAGTTAATCATCATTTTTAATTATAGTTTTCTATTTTCATTTTTTTTAATTTGCATTTAAGCCGCTAAGGCATGCAAATTCCTCTTTAGGTAAAATTGTCGTTGTTGATTTGTAAGTTTTCCTTAATTACATAATCACACGTTTTAATTATAGTTTTATATTTTTATTTTATTTAATTTGCATTTAAGTCGCTGTAATTTATAGATTTTCACTTTAGTTAAAGTGATCGATTTTGTTCATAAACACCCCTTTTTCTATTCAACATATTTTGATCTCGAATTCGTTTTTATTCAGGATATCACATCTCTTTGGGACTTAACGACCCGGGGAAACACTAAACTCTCCAGGACTTCATTGTGTTGGTCTTAGACTTCCAGGTTATCTTTGTTACGGTTGGCCATTCACAAGTGGCCAGCTTGTGTGACAATTACCTGTTGGTTCTGAGCCAATCAAATTTTGGCGCCGCTGCCGGGGAGCTGTGCTAAGTACTACGAGTTTTTGAAGCATCAGTTTGTTGAATATCTATCCATAGTATATATCCCTTATATAAATATCATATTTTTCTTCCATAAACAATATAAAATACAAAAATATTTTCTTTTTCTTTTTAATATATATATAAGAAAAAGGAATACTTGTCACCAAGTATTTCACAAAAACTAAATAAAATAAACATCCTCGGTCTTCCGTGTAAGGAGGGCTGTTGTAAACCATAATAAGTTCACAACCAAAGAATATAACTTACCTTTGTATCTATTTGAGTGGTATACCTTTTTCAAAGAAGCCACTCATTTGTGATTATCAGGTTAAGTTTCTGTGAAACTTGGATTTATTTCAAGAAAATTTTTTAAACCAAAAATATTCTTCTCAACCTTTTCTGAGTTTCCTTCACTTCAAGGATTCTTAGACTCGTCTTAGTGCATGCGCACTCGTTCTTCTAGGTCATCAAGCCCTTTCCGTGAGCTTGCAAACATACCTCGGAGATATCGTAGACGTTCTGCTCCATCAGTCGTACCCGAGATACGTACTGAACCCAAAACCCCTGTCATCATGACAGAAGACCGCCCTATGAAGGAGCTTCTCCAAGCACCCACCGAGGGTTACGGAGATGCTATTGTTCTTCCAGCCATCGTGGCTGACACTTTCGAGCTCAAAACCGGGTTACTTAACCTTGTAACCCAACACCAGTTTTTCGGTTTTGAGCGGGACGACCCTCATGCACACATACGATGGTTCAACAAAATTGCATCAACCATCAAATATAAAAATGTCCCCACTGAAGCAATTAAGCTTCTTCTCTTCCCATTCTCATTAGAGGGACAAGCCCGGATTTGGCTTGAGAAACAACCCCCTCGTTCCATTGAGACTTGGGAAGATCTTGTCACCAAATTTGTTAACGAGTTCTATCCTCCATCCCGAACCACAAGTCTCAAAAATGAGATTATGAGGTTCAATCAGAGATTTGATGAACCATTTGGGGAGGCATGGGACCGTTTCAAAGAGTTGCTCCGTAAATGTCCACACCATGGTTTTTCCGAGTTGATACAAATGGACATATTTTATAATGGTCTAAACCTATCTGACCAGGACTCTCTCAATGCCTCCGCGGGAGGTAACTTTCTGAGCAAGACAACCAAGGAAGCCTTGCAAATCATTGAAAACAAGTCTCAGGTTCGCACTTCGAGAAACAAGACTAATCAGTCTCAAGATAGTGCAAAACCATCTTCTTCATCTTCAGCGAGTCAATCTAGCACCGATGCTAAGATTGATAAACTCACTGATGCTATTCAGACTTTGATTGCTTCCGGTGCACGGAAAGTGACTTTCACAGAAACGCCTGTGCGTGCTGAAACAAAGAGAGTCGACGTCTGTATCACTTGTGGTGGTCCACATCCATACTTTAACTGTACAGCCACCGATGGTACTCCATTCGAGGCTAATGCTATAGCCGGTACTTCAAATCAAGGAGGTAATCAATACCGTCCTCAAAATGAACCAAATTACCGTGCTAACAATTATCAAGGACCACCCGGTTTCAACCAAAACCAGAATTTGCAAAACCGGAATGTAAACCAACCGAGAGTAAACCAAGGTTATCAAAACCAAGGTAATTACTTTCCTGGACCCAACCAAGGTTTCCAACCTCAAGGAAACTTTAACAGAAACAATTTCAACCAGGGAAATCAATTTCAGGGAAATGGTAATCCAAATCAAGGGAATTTCCAACATCAAGGTTATAATCAAAATAACCGAGTCCAAAATTTCCCTAACCAAACTCAAGCCATTCCCCCAGCTCCACAATCATCATCTGATGAGTTGTTGAAGCAGTTCATGAAAACTCAGGAAGAAACAAACAGGTTGTTGGTCAGCCAGATCTCTGAGATCAAGAAGTCTTTAAATGATCGACCCTCGGGCTCAGGTAGTTTACCTAGCAACACGATCGCTAATCCGAGGGGCGATGCAAAGGCGATCACAACCAGAAGTGGTGTTTCATATGATGGACCCGCTATTCCTACTACCTCTTCTTCTCCTCCTTCCAAGGTAGTGGAAAGTGAACATGAGGTGACAAAGGACATGGAATCTCCTACTAATAACGGAGGTACCAATGACGTCCACCCTCAAGTTGTCCCGAAATCTAAACCCAAACCAGGAGTTGTTTTTGAACCAGTTGAAATTCCAGTTGAAGACCCTAAATCCAAAACTTCTATTCCTTACCCATCACGTTTAAATGAGCATAAGCTCCGCGAGAAGGCTAGTCAACAAATGGATAAATTCTTTCAAATCTTTCAAGAATTACACTTTGACATAAGCTTTGCGGATGCTATACTTCTGATGCCCAAATTTGCATCAACAATCAAACACTTGTTAAGCAACAAGGAAAAACTGTTTGAGATGGCAAAAACTCCACTTAATGAGAACTGCTCAGCAGTTCTATTAAAGAAGCTTCCTGAAAAGCTTGGAGATCCTGGAAAGTTTCTAATACCTTGTGTATTTCCGGGAATGGTTGAATGCTATGCCTTGGCCGATCTTGGTGCAAGCATCAACCTAATGCCTCATTCAGTATGGAAGAAACTTTCTCTTCCGGATCTTACTCCTACATGCATGACTTTAGAGCTTGCTGATCGTTCAATATCTCGTCCTCTTGGCATTGCTGAGGACGTGTTTGTGAAAGTAGGAAAGTTCCAATTTCCAGCTGACTTTGTGATTGTCGATTTCGATGCTGATCCAAGGGTTCCTCTCATACTTGGAAGAGGATTCCTGAGAACGGGCCATACTCTCATTGATGTATTCGAGCATGAAATCACATTACGTGTTGGTAATGAAGCTATCACCTTTAACCTCGATCAAACTTCGAGGTACTCCTCAAATTATGATTCTGAATCGGTTAATCAAATCGATGTCATTGATATTGCTTCAGAGGAGTACTCTCAAGAATTTCTTGGTTATTCTCATAATTCTGTGAGTGGGGATCCCACTACATCTTCTCAACCTATCATTTCCGACTCTTCCCCTTCTCTCACTCCGTTTGAGGGAAGTGATTTCCTTTTGGAAGAGGTCGAGGCGTTTCTCAAAAGTGATTCAGTTCCAGAGGGAATTGATACCAATGAGATTGATCTGGAGGGAGATATTCTTCTTCTTGAGAAATTGTTGAATCAGGACAATTCTCCTCCACTCCCTCCCATAGAACTTCATAAAGAGGAAATAAAATCAGTTGAGAAAACTGAAGAATTTCCTGAGGTCGAACTCAAAGACTTGCCACCTCATCTTGAATATGCATTTTTGGAGGGTGATGATAAATTACCCGTCATTATTGCTAAAGATTTAAGTGATGAGGAAAAGACTGCTCTCATAAAGGTCTTAAAGTCACACAAGCAAGCAATTGCTTGGAAACTCTCCGACATAAAGGGTATCGACCCTGAATTTTGTACTCACAAGATTTTAATGGAGGATGACTTTAAACCAGCAGTCCAACATCAAAGACGAGTAAATCCTAAAATCCACGATGTTATCAAACAAGAGGTTCTCAAACTTCTTGATGCAGGATTGATTTACCCGATATCTGATAGTCCTTGGGTTAGTCCCATTCACTGTGTTCCAAAGAAGGGTGGCATAACTGTTGTCACCAATGATGAAAACGAGTTGATTCCAACTCGACTGGTTACGGGATGGCGTGTGTGCATTGACTATCGTAAGTTAAATGACGCCACCCGTAAAGACCATTTTCCTCTACCCTTCATGGATCAGATGCTTGAGAGATTAGCGGGAAACGAGTACTATTGTTTCCTTGACGGTTTCTCGGGTTACTTTCAAATCCCCATTGATCCACAGGATCAAGAAAAGACTACCTTCACATGCCCTTATGGAACCTTTGCTTATAAACGTATGCCTTTTGGCTTATGTAATGCTCCGGGCACGTTCCAAAGGTGTATGATGGCCATATTCTCCGACATGATCGGGAAAACAATGGAGGTCTTTATGGATGACTTTTCAGTCATTGGGGATTCATTCCAAACATGTCTCTCCCATTTAGAAAACATGCTGAAAAGGTGTGAAGACACCAATCTTTGTCTAAATTGGGAGAAGAGTCATTTTATGGTCAAAGAAGGCATTGTCCTAGGCCATAAGATATCAAAGAACGGGATTGAGGTTGACAGAGCTAAGGTTGATGTCATTGCTAAATTACCTCATCCCACTACCGTCAAAGGTATTAGGAGTTTTTTAGGTCATGCCGGATTCTATCGTAGATTCATACAAGATTTTTCTAAAATCTCCCGGCCCATGACCCATCTTCTTGAAAAGGATACTCCTTTTATCTTCTCACCTGAGTGCATTGAAGCTTTTGAAACATTAAAGAAAAAGCTTACTGAGGCACCCATTCTAGTTGCCCCCGACTGGGATTTTCCCTTTGAACTCATGTGCGATGCAAGTGATTTTGCTATCGGTACAGTCCTGGGGCAACGAAAAACTAAACACTTTCAGCCTATCCACTACGCAAGCAAAACTATGACTGAAGCTCAAACTCATTACACCACAACGGAAAAAGAATTATTAGCCGTGGTGTATGCATTTGAGAAGTTTCGGCCTTATTTGATATTGACTAAATGCGTAGTGTATACGGATCACTCGGCTCTCAAATATCTCTTTGCAAAACAAGATGCAAAGCCGAGATTGCTCCGTTGGGTTCTCCTCCTACAAGAATTTGATATCATTATACGCGATAAAAAAAGGAGCTGAGAACCTAGCTGCTGATCATCTGTCCCGATTAGAGAACCCACACCAAGATGTTTACGAGAAAAAGGAAATAAATGAAGCCTTTCCTCTCGAGACACTAAATGCGGTTGCTTTTCGTGGAGACTCTACCACCCCATGGTTTGCTGATTTTGCAAATTACCATGCGGGTAACTTCATAGTGAAAGGGATGATGTCCCAACAGAAGAATAAATTCTTTAAAGATGTTAAACATTACTTCTGGGACGACCCCTACATGTTCAAAATCTGTGCGGATCAAGTCATCCGGCGATGTGTATATGGTCAGGAAGCTGTTGATATTCTCAAAGCTTGCCATGCTGGACCTACTGGGGGACATCATAGTCCCAACTACACCGCCAAGAAGGTGTTTGATTCCGGGTTTTATTGGCCCACAATCTATAAAGATGCCCATGATCTGAAGAAGAAGATTTCCATTTAGAGTTGAACCTCATGTGTTCTTATTGAAGATTTGTGATGAATGGAAACCTTCCGGTATTTGGGATGTTAGACATTCTTTTATTGCAGCCAAAGCGTTCCAGATATTGAAAATTTGAAAGGTTTTGAACAACTATGCTTTGGTTTCCACACCTGTTTTACCGGTGTAAAACGAGAGTGTAGAGTTTGAAAAACTTGTTTCTCATCAATTGAATCCTTTTCCATGTTTAGCCATTCGAAACGTTTAACCCTTTAACCTCAAAATAGGTTCCATAAGAAACATTTTGACAATTGTTGAAAAATTTGACTATCATAGGGATAACATGTACTTGCACAGAAAGAAGTGCATCAGACACAAACAAGTATACAGGTGAATCAAAAACTCATTCTAAATCTTCCTAAGTGCTCAGAAATCTCAAATAAACACACAAGATCACATAGTAACTCATTTTTTTCACTCGAAATTTTCCGATTATTAACATGGTTTGGGGTTATGATTTGAGACTTTGCATGCAGATTAGCATCATAATGCCAGAATATTTCACAAACAAATGTCCTAGTAGTTGCAGCAAAGACCTCTACATCTTAAACCCCTAAATTCAAACTTTGGTTATTTCTAATCATGTAAAAACCTAATCGAGCATTTTTTTTTGTGTTCTCTAAGGCTATATGAACTGATTTATTAGACTAACTACACATAAAAAATGCCGCAATCGGTAATTACTTAAGCCCTAGTTTCTGATTATGCCTTTTTGACCTTTGAAATCATTTGAAACATTTAGGGAATAATTAGACAACAACCATGAAGGAATTAGAAGCCCACTATCATGGGAAAAGATCGAGGATAAAACATTTGTTAGACTGTTTTGTTGACCTTTTTAAGTATGTGTGCTCCTTTTTGAGAACATTTGTGGAAGAAAAGAATTTCATTTCTCCCTTTCGAATTAGCATTTACTTTGTGAAACCTTTTTGCACATTTTAATTCGAGAGATCATAGAATTATTTGAAAATGAGTTTTCAATCCAAATGATGAAGAAACATCTTAATCTTGAAGAATTGTGGTGAGGTGTGCAAACTTCATGATTGTGAAACTTTTCTCCCCCTCAAAACAT